>JAFBJS010028895.1:0-11328 GCA_016785265.1 Paraplagusia blochii
TAGCCATTAGATGACTGAGCTCTAGACGCCACACAGCTTTGTGTAGAAGGATCATCGTGGACCATCAACATGCACTGAAAATGGGGAAAGTACCACTGTATGAACCAAAGTGACTGTAAGATTATAAAAGGATGATGGGGCGTCCAAAACTTCCCATTAAATAGGCAAATAAAAATGTAGTAGAGAATTTTTTGTCGTTACGGGCAATCTGTCCAAATGTTATTCTGGTGGAAAAAAACTAAATTGTCAGGCAAATGAAGTAATAAATTACCAAAAGATAAAAAACAATACATCAGTGAATAAATTTGGATTTAATAATAATTCACTCACACACAAACCAAATTATGTCATGACGGTCTACAGGATGAGAACTTGAAATATAGTTATTCATTGTGCGCAAAAAAAGTTAAAAATAAAAATCCAAATGTTATGAGAATGACAGGAGGTGTTAAGAAGTCTTAGTTATCTAATGCACTAATAAGTCCTTACTAAAGGACAAATTATTAGTTTGAAAAATAAAACACAGGCTTTTAAAATTCTGTCAATTGTAAGAGAGGCTTAAAACCATATAATAAGACCAAAATATTTTACTTCTACCTACTGCTACTAATAGGAATACTACAATTATTATACTACCATACACTTGATATTATGGAGATGGAACTCCATATCAATGGTAAAATATTTCTTTTATCAATGAAGTGACAACACAGAGCAAATGCAGGTCAGTTTAATGGGAACAGATCATAGATAGAATAAAAAAATAAAAAAAGAGAGAAAAATAGAGAAACCTGTAATTACTGTCATCCATCCTGCAACAGTGCAATTTAATATTACATTAAGGGTCTCTCCTCTTAATTGAGAATCATGGCCAGATGATAGTGTATACATTTATTTTACACAGAGTTAGAAAAATAATGACCTAATAATCATGTTCTTTGTTAAGACCCAAAACCCAAAATAAACACAATAAAGTTTTAAATCATAACATAATAAAAGGAAGGGTCACAGTGTGGAGCAGTGTGATTTGGGTGGCAGTTAAAGAGACTGCTGCCCCCTACCTGGTAACAGATAAGCAGGTGAAGATGAATAATGATATGAATAAATGCATTGTTACACAACTTCTCATGTCTTCAGAAATTAAACTATTTAGCAAGATATCACCTCTTGAATTTACAAAATAAAATAATCCACCAATATAAATAACTGAGCCTTGCAAAAAAAAAACAAAAAAAAAAACAAAGAACATACATACCGGTAATTATGAAATGTAAAAAAATAAATAACAAAATCTAACTATTTAGCCTAGCACAACTGTTACAACTGTATGGGCAGTTACAAATAAATATAGACGGGCACAAATTAGTCTTTTGAAGTATTATTAGTATTGTGAGGACTATAAAGACTAAATTTAGACTAACTAAGAATATAGAACAAGAAGCAGCACCGTTTCTTTTAGAATACTTATCTAAATATTCGCACAAACATATCTTAAAAAAACACATTGACAAGATAATAACAATTTAAATTAAATTTAGGCAATAAGAAGACCAGAAGATTAGATAATAAAAACAAGTCACCATAATAAAAACAAGTCATTTCAACTTCTTCAAAATAAAATAGTAGCTCAAGAATATCAATTGAGACTTTTAAGACTAGTTTTTAAGATTTTCAATCAAATTTTATTTATATAGCCCACATTTACAAAACACTGTTTGTCACATGGGACAAAGTTCATTAAAGTATTTTAAAGTACATATAAATACAGTACAGTACAAGGTGGATCTGTCCTCGTGAGACAAGGGGGACAGGATGTTGAGACGGCCTGAAAAGGACCCTCAAAGACACTTGACTTTAAGATTGTCTGTGTGTGACAGCACTGGTTGTAGAGCTCCGTGGATTTTCTTTACATCTCGGCGCTGCTTTGCAGTTGTTCACCAAGACAAATTACGCACAAATGTAAGAGGTACTAAAAGTGGTCTGCACCCCTTCTGGTGGTTCCGCAACCCTTCTTCTCCCCTGAGTCTTATGTCTCCCCTCAGACTGGTACACCACTGACACCAGCCACCAGTCTTTTCTCTCCTTCTTCACCTCACGGTCACACTTCACCATTACCTCTGCCTGGGGCATCAGTCTATGTTGAAGGACACAATAAGTTTAGCTGCATCTGCCATGGTCTTTATGTTTTTTTGATGACCCTCTTGGATCACCTTCACTCTCCTCTTACTTGTTCCCCCTGAGGGTGATAACGCTGTTACAATGTGGAGGCCAGGACGGCCATATTCTCTGGATATGGACAGTCTCTGAGGACATGGCTGAGAACAGACATCACCCATAATGTCTCTCCTCTTGCACATGCACTGTACTTTTCCTTGTACAGATTACATGTTTTTTTTTTTATTTCACGAGGTAAAGAAGTGATCAAAATACTGCAGACTGCGTATAAGAGATACTAAAATACTTAACCTTGACCAACATACACCCCATTGGCAGCTTCAGTTTATTACTAAAAATATCAGTTATTTTAAAGAAAAATACACAGAGTTAATGCTTCGTATTTGTAACACATTTCAAGGATTTGGCGCCCGGTCAGTGTCAGTGACAGGGTGGTGCAAGCCTTCCAATGAGCTTACCGCCAATAGAAAAGAACTGTGCACTTTGGTGCAGTGTATTTCTGGTGGTTGTCGTGGTCTAGTTTACTGTACAGTCCTGTGATGAAATGAATACCTGTCAAAGGTTGACCCTGCACCTGCCAGTGGGGAATATGACCTTCCAATGACCTTGTAAACCACATGTCAAACTCAAGCGTGCTAATTTATTCCACCAGATACTTTGATGTGGTGATGTATAACGTGTTTATGGTTAGGTAGTAGTCTACTAAGTACTAAAACAATCAGTACAGATTAAACCATGTGATTTGGTCATTGGCTTGTATTTTCTTCTTTCTTTTATTTTCCCATATGAAGTGGATGGCACTTTGACCCAAAGTCAATGTCTTTGTCATCGGTGTGGAACTTGTAGGGTTCACAACTGGGACAACATTGTTTCAGATAAGCAGGGAAAGAGGATGGATGGCATTTCAAACGGGAACCTTCCCATCCATCCACTAGAGACACCATTTCTAGCCTGTGCTGCCACTGATGTCAAAACTAGGAATCGTATGGCGTGGTAGCTGGCGTGGTTCTCTAATTGACAGATTGTCTTGGGTCATCTGTCATGAATAAAAGAAAGCCATCTGCCTCTTGCTCATTAAAGATAACTCATAAAACTATGAGTATATTCATAATTAAGTAGCAGATGCAGATATCTGTAATGCCCTAAACCGCAGCACATGTTGTTATATTGTGCAATTGCGTGTTCTCAGACAGGACTGCCTTTATGTGGATTTTGTTTGGCCAACGTGCGAATATGTCTGTTGTTGCTCTCAGTCTTTAACTTCAATAGTATGGATTTAAACGTTGGCGTTATTATTGCACAAAGTGCATGTGGCGAATTATGTATTTTGTTACATAAACCCCCGTAAAGTAAACTTGATTTGGTGAAGAAACATAGATTTCAACACATACCATCACACAGGGCAGACGGTATTTGATTTTCTAAGACCAGATTATCTGAGTCCACTGGGCAACAGGACAAGTCACCGTGTTATTGCTCACATCCCACAAGGCTTCTGACAATTACAACTGTGATGCAGAGATGATGCGATAGTACCTCCCTTCCCAAAGCACTCTGGTTATTATTTCTGTCTCCACAGTTTTCAACAGTTTGGACGATTGCCCAAGGTAAATGTTACTTTTTTTTTTTTAATATAATAGACATAAAGGGAAAAAAAAAAATAAAAAATTGCGTGGTGACAACTGCCTCTGTTTACGTCTCCATTGGATTTATCTCTAAATATGAATGAGAATTATTTCAATAGAAGATTTTTTTTCAAACAAATGTGGAATTGGTTTTCTGAATGTCAATGAGCGATGTCAAACTAATTTCAACCACGCGTTGGTGGTAATAGGAGGACTAATTATATTTAACTAAGCATGGTTACATGTAACTGCAGTTGATTATTATTTATTCAAGTAACAAAAAAAGAGGATGACTGCGTATTAAAACAATCTTTAATTTATCTGGTTTAGAACCTCTGCTGCCTAGACATTATAAAACCCTGTGAATCAGTGGCTTCATTTGGCCCCCGGGCCTTATGTTTGACACATATGATGTAAACAATATCTCTGATTCTTTTCTACAATGGTATGCAGACTCCACTTCATTACAGAGACATATGCCGAAAAAAGAAATCTGTCTAGCATTGTCATGTTAGAGGGACGTCCAGGATGTGGACAATATGGTTGGACCCCAATGCAGCTCTAGGATGCTTCCCTGCAGTGAACAAGGTTCGATCATGTGAAGAAAACCTTTAAAACCCCCAAGGTGAAGCATGGGCTGCTGCATTATATTGTTCATTCACATCTTCAGTGAAGTCGATCTTCGATAGATCGACTTCTCAAATCCGTAGGTCTTCATCATCCTCTTCAGAGAAGGATGAACTATGAAAACTATAGCACACAAGACATAGCATCACACACAAAAGTGACCCCACAAAGATAATATACTAAAGGCACTAGGTAACGTGCTTGAGACTAACAACAAACACACAAATGACAGTGATCACCCCGCAGACGGAACAGCCGGGACACGGATGGACAGACCATCACATAAAGAAAGCCAATAAAGATTCAGTAAACTCTAGAAAAACTGCCGTTAATGGATAAGCGCGTGAAAATGGATGCAATATCTCATTCACATTCACAAAACACCAGTCAGCTAAACAGTCTGAAAGTAATCAGTGTCCACGAAAGTCAAGCAAATATTTAAGTTAGCATAACGTTGTTTAAGTCCCATATCTGACATTAAGATACGCCTTAACAGTTATCTGGTATGTAACTTTTTGTTTCCAAAGTCAGGCAAAACTCTTGCCAGTGCCTTTGTGCATAGACAGATGGTAAGCGAGAAAAGCTTTGGTGGTTAATATTGAAGGTGCATGCTAAACGACGACTCGAGCTTTGAAGGGCATATGGCACAAGCCATACAGGAATTAAATAGCTGAACGAACAGACGGCCGATATCTTCTTCACCTTTTAAGCTGACAAAACATCCTTTGCATAATAGATTACGGCGTGGCTGAACTGGTGGAAATGTGACAACATTTCTCACTAGACGTTTGCCAACTGAGAGCTCATCAAGCTTTCCAGAAGGTTTCGTAATAATATATTTCTGTCCAGTAATTAAGATGGATTTCAGTGGAGAAAGCATCACTTTGACAGCGGCATACACTTCAAAAAAAAAGTATGCTTTTTCATGATGCTTCCTCCTGCCTGCTTCCCTGTAACAAGTTTATTTATTCATATATCATTATGTCTCAAATGCAAATGATCTACGCAGGAAGCTGAGACTGTTACCTTTCATGTGAACATGAGCAGATCAGGGTACCAGGCAGTTAAGAATGTAGGTTTCAGCGTCAGTCTGACAGAACTCCTGATAGTGGACGGTTTTTTTCGCCATATTCATCAACAGATGACTCAGTAAATACAGTCACGGTCTACAGTCAGGACCGTTTGGTACCATAGTGCCACCAACATTACAGACTGTAACAATACAGCGGTCTGAAATCATGCAAAGAAAATCACAATCTACATATTATCAAAGCAGGCATATAACATTCTTGGTTTCATTAGATAGGCGATGAAGCAAGTTCAGTTAAGATTCAAGGCTGGTTTAGTTTTATCATTTGTTGCATGTTGTAATCAATGAATTCCAATTGACATTGTTTGCACTGTACATGTTCATATGTAGGCAGCAGTGGTGGCTTAGTGGTGGAGGAAGCAGACCTAGGTCTGCAAGGCTTCAGGTTTGAATCCACCAGCTGCCAGGTTGCCACTGAGGAGTTCTGAGCATAGAACCATCCCTGCCCACATTGTTACCACCCACAGCAAGGCTCACAATATGGTGCAGTGTCATTTGGAAGGCGCCAGCTGCCCCTGCAACCCGGCAACAGACAATCAGATGAAGATGAATGAATGAATGTTCTCATGAACAATATTCTATTATGTTCTATTATAAGTAGTCAAACCCCAAGTGAGGCATTCTGAGTTATGCTTTAATCTTGAAGGAAACAAAAGGATACAAGGAAGTAAACATCCACAAAACTGCATCAACCAAACTTATGAGATTAAGGTAAGAACCCATGACACTGCAGAGGACAGTGTGTTAAAGTAGGTAGTACTTTGTAAAGTAAGCAACTATACAACATACCAAAAAAAAAAAAAAAAAACAGTTAAACTAGTATATTTGTCTTTCTGTGTTAAAATTACGGAGGAAGAAAAGTCTGTTTTACTGTTGTCAAGTACTTAACATCTGCAGCCAATACCTGGTCTTTTCCTATTGGCTAATACTACTTCCCAAAGATAACTTCAACTTCAACTTTTATTTGTTTATAGTGCCAGATCATATCATGCATAAACAAGAATAAAAAGAATATATATATACATACATAGAGAGAGAGAGAGAGAGAGATCTATAGATCTATATCTATATATAGAGATAGATAACGCACCTACAATTTACTGTAGGTCTGTAACAAAAAAAAAAAATCCACTCTGAACTGTGGGTAGATAAAACCCTGAGGCCTATCCAATTTGAAGAAGCATCTCTATTGGCCAACACCGAGCCTAGAGCTTGTTAGGACTAATGTTACAGAACAACAGCTAGTGCGTCGCTCCACCACAGCATGGGAAACAACAAATGATCATCCAAGTGCGTTATGATTGGCAGAAACATCTAAAGGTCTGACATGTTTAGCTGTTGGCAACTTCCAGTGAGCCATTGTGTGGTTTGAGGTTGCAGTCGTGGAGACTAAGGTTTAAACCTCAGGAACCGGGATTCCCGGGAAATGCGATCAGAACCAGAATCGGAAAAAGTGAGGACGAGACCAGGGAAAAATTGGGAGGAAAAAGAAGTGACATGCGTCGATTTGTTGTCTTACAGTAATGCAGACAGCAAAGGGTCTTCTGGAGTTTTTTTTTTTTTTTTTTTTCCCCAGCCACTTCCCGAGATTTGATTTTTTTTTTTTTTTCATTTTCTGGAAAAATATTAAGCCCTTGTGGAGACTGCTGCCACCTTCACCTAGTAATGGATAAATTGACAAAAATGGATGGATAGAATTATACTAACCAATGAAATTGCAGGTATCCCAAAAGCCTGAGTGTATTTTGTAAACAGAATTTTGTATTTTGATTTTGCTTTGCTGTTCTTGTGAACAATACTAGGTACTGGATGGGACAGTATCCTGTGTTTGTGGTGCATTTCTGTTAAAACGGGGCTCTCCAGTTACTTTAGGTTGGGACAATTATATTTATTTAAACAGGAATTTACAAAGATATACACGTGAGGATAACTGCTATATGTTCTCAGTCTTTTTTTTTTATAAAGTTGCTTTAATAGTGGGATCCACACAATATTTCCTCACAGGCCAAGTCCTGCCCATTTGGCTTCAGCTAATGATCACTGCTCTAGATATTTACCCCTCCCCGTCATCCTGTTGTTCCCTTCTCTTTGATTATTATCTCCGCCTGTGCCCACTCCCTCACTCAGCCCCACCCTGCATTGGTAATTAATGCTGGCATGAGACATGTTATCATATCAGTAATTATCACGTTCCCTTGTGCAAATGATTTTACAACAAAGCACTGACCATCACTGTCGACGGTGCCCTTAATTTTGATAGGGCGTCATGAGATGCCCAGAATAGGATCTCCTCAGACAACGCTCTCTGTGCAGACTAATTAAGACACTGCTGACATTTAATGAAAAATAAGCAACTGGATACAAAAAAAAAAAAAAATTGGAGGCATATACTCTGCATGTCTATGTGCAGCCAACAGTGTCCGTATCTTGATGGAATAACATTTAGTTTCACATTAATAACCCTGGTATTATATTGAACGTGCTCTATATAATTTCCTCTTTTCTTCTGCCTGAGTTTTGACATATTAAGTGGTGTAAGTGGTAATTGTTGAGTTATATCTAAAAAGAATAAGAAAAAAAAAATGCAAGTTGAAAAAAAAAAATAGTTTAAGTGAGTGAAGGGGAAGTATCAGGATCAGTCAATATTGTTTTCTTTTTTGCAAGGAGATGCATTGGATGCATTACAATATTTTGATGGCATCACGGAGGTTATACAGCAATGTTGAGGAGTCTTTTAATAAAACTCTATTGAATCTGAGCAAACAAAAATTACTTTGTAAATTAGTATTTCAGGGGACTGAATTAAAATGTACCATAAAATGAATAATAGTCATAGTAGTGAAAGTTACTCCTGCACAATTAACTGAACTTTTAAAAAAATCTCTCCCACCTCAGGTTCAGGAAGAACCTTGAGCATCACTGCGCAAGAACATGGCCCATGGCGTTCTTTCCATCTGCATTTTTAGACCTACTCTCTCATCTTTCTGCTTCTCTGTTTGCAGGTCACAACTGCAGTAGTCTCCATAACTGCCACACAAATCACACTGCACCAGAGCAGCCCCTTGTCAACTTTTCTGCAGATTGTGCAGGAGGTGAATGTTATAGGAATTTCCTTTCTTTCATCTGCTTTTTCCCAACATATCCCTATGATTTCTGAATAAGTCAACCTTAACCATACAGTCCATAATAAATTCACTCTTTTTATTTGATTCTATATAAAGGTTATTTATATATTATATGATATTATAATGCTTTCATTGCTCTGTAAAAAAATATCTAGTCATAGTCGAAGAATCAGAATGGAAAAACACAAGACACGTAAAGTGAAATGACAGATTTGTAATTGATTTTCTTAACAAACGGTGTGAGATTAATTACCAGTGCCATCAGTAACTCTAACCAAAAGCCAATATCTGTGCCCTGACAACCTGTCTAAGCTGGGGCTGTGCACAGATCTCTTGTAATCCCATGACAGATTCACTGCAGTCACACACCAGCACTTTGTGTGCGCTGTGACAGAGAAAAAGACAGACTGAGAGAAGAACACGGCCCATTATAAGGCTGGTAACACAAGGTACAAGGAACATCACACATGCTTCACAAAATAAAGTTTGGGCTGAGCTAATCAATCCACTTATTAGTTTCCATTCATTTTACCCAGCTCTCTTCAGCCCCTCTTATATTTCATCAGCCATGTGCAACGTGTCGATTTGCCCTTTTTTTTTTCCCATATCGAACAGGGAAGGGAGTTGGAGGTTGGATTGGAAATGCCAATCAATCACAAAAACCATGTTGGGCCTGACTTCTCTCTGCGGTAGATGGGCGGTTTTTGGGTTCAACCATTTTTCTCTTTAATTCCTCACCTATTAAATGCTAAACTGCTTGATTTATTCGAGCTTTGAAGCACAGCGAGCGTGAAGAGTGGTTAATCTGTGACATTCAGTGATCTTGGCCGACCCAAACACTGTGCGTATGTTTCAAACAGCACCTGGTTAAAAATACCAGCGTTTTAAAATCACTACGAAAATAAATAAGATGTTTATTGTTAAAATAAAACTACGTGTCATCACCTTGACCCTAACCCTATCTGTTTCTCGCCTTGTTTCTTACAATATTCACTTTTTTCTCACATTTCTGCGTTTAAGTCATGGTTATTTATGATTATTAGTAAAATTGGCTGAGTATACTCCAAACTACTAATATTATGCACTATATAATTGACTATTGGTCCTTTAAGGTAGTATATACAGTACCATTTATACATTAGGGTGTTATGTTATGGGTCAAGCTTGATATAGTATCGCTTCTCCGAACTGATTTATGGCAACCCTTCTTTTCGGTCAAGATTGTTTCAATTTGATGGATGATTACTTTACACATTTATAGACATGCCTAATATACTTGCACTGCAAATGTATTGCGCCATAATGTGTTTTTTTTACAGTGGTGACATTGTCCATTACTTCGCAAATATGCAGGAGATAACATGTTTCCCATTAATGCATGAGAACCCTGCTTTTTTGTCCACATCCAATTTATTTTTTTTATTTTTTTTTCACTTTGGTCATTTATTTTGAAATTTGAAGAGGTTTAATGAATACCTGACACACACTCTTAGGTTGGCAAAAACATTTAAAAAACAATCTGCTAAAGTTAGATTGAAGAGGTTCAAATGCAGGGGTCTCCTACCTTTTAAAACTAAAACTTCAAGGACATTCAGTAACTTGTTTCATGTATGACTTACCAAACAATGTAATTAACTGTTTTTGGACATACAATAGTGATGTCTTCTGGCCATCATGATCTGTACCTATTGGAATATCTTTGTAAGTGTAGCCTCTGCTCAAAAAGCACAGGAACAGGACCATTTGGACCCATTTTGGGTTGTTTTTTTTTTGGAAAACGCGCTGGGCACCAGGATGATCACTGTTCCAACGTATCATAGGCTGAAGTACTCAGTAATCACACCATCAATCGTTCACACAGAACGTTGAAAGAAAAAAAAGATCTTTGGTAGTTAAGTGTGAAATTCCCAAGCCTGTGTTACATCAGCCACATAATTCTACTTGATGATAATTAATTATGATCCACCAGTGATGCATTCAAGCACCTCATCTCAGCTGCACCTCGGTGGCATTTGACAAAGCAAAGTCGAAACGGTGGTTACACATGTGAAATGAAAGGAAACATGAGTTAACTGGGAATACTGGTGTGTTTGAAGCTCCGTCAGGTGACTGATATATTATAAAGAAGAAAAAAAATAAAAATACAAAGAGCGAAGGCTTAGTAATAAATCTGATACACACACATAATTATATTTATCATTTTTTAATTAATATTGTGATTTGCTCATCAATAGCCATTGCTCATTGGCTTCAAGGACTGAATAAATATTATTTAGTTCCTTAATGGACAGTGGCTGCGTCTAACAAAACCATACAACAATAAAAGAAGATTATATCCTCTCTGCAGAGAAAGAAACCCAACAAGAAAATCATTAGAAACCATCACCCTCAGTAATGAAAGCTTGATGACAACTCCCCTCCAAAGATCAGTGTAAAAAACACCTTCACTTCATCACTTAGCACCCGAAACGCGCTGGTGACACCCACATCCACCTACGAGAATATGTAACTGTCATCTTTTCTCCCACGAACGCGTCATGTGACAGCTTCTTAGCACGTAGCATTACTCACCTCGCCACAGATGCCCTGTCGGTTCTGTCAGCACAACCTGTCTGACGGTCTGTCTGTTGCAAAACACTCGAGCTCTGCATTGACAGGAGTTGAACATTTAGTCACCAAATGATAA
>JAFBJS010028895.1:11805-26512 GCA_016785265.1 Paraplagusia blochii
GGGGTGAAGGAGGAAAAGAAAAAAAAAAAAGCCTCAACAATAACATTTTTTTTTATTCTGAACAAATTTAATTATCTACCACTGATTGTTTTTTTTTTTGTTTTTTTTTGTGAGGAGGTTACAAACCTCACTTTAATTTAGAGAAATCTTCTGAGAAATGAAATTATTGGTAAATTAATTCCATCCGTTTGTCCCTCAGAAAATTGGCAATTAACTTCTTTTTTATTTAATTTTTTAATAATTTTGTATGAATGCAAATTTTATGGAAAATTAAATAAATCTTTGATTTTTTTTTTCATTTCTGCAAAGCCAGGTTTTTGTTAATATTTCATATGAACTGCATAGTGTTTTTTTGTTTGTTTGTTTTGCATCATAGGACAAAAAAGATAAAAATGTATCCAGTACATATAGCCATGTAGTTTTACACCAGGCCAACCAGAACTACGATAAAACATTTTTTAACCAAGTCTTTTTTTTTTTTTTTTCTAAATTATCTTAACAATTAAAGCTTAGCAGATGGTACATCTGCTTCTAATATTCAGTTTCATCCCCTTGAATATGAAAAATAACTGTAGTAACGAAAATACATATCAATCATCAAAAGCAAGCCAGACATTCTGGCATTTTTAGTTTGCATCTAATGTCGGCTTGCTAATGGTGGTTATTATGAGGTTCAGATATCAACAGATGATCCCAGCTACATATATAGAAAAACAACAGTGAATTCCTTAATGTATGAAACGTAAATGTTGTGCTAAAATATCCATTTGCCTTTATGATGAAACAATGACCTCCCAATTCTGTATCTTAATGGAAAACCATTTTGCTTGCGAAGTCAAGATCCCCTACATGAGGGTATCAGTCATGTGACGCTTGAAATAACCTTCAGCCACTATCAAAAAAACACAGCACTGGACTTTAATGACACAAATTAATCATTTCATTTCAGTCCCACACTTTAACTTAGAAGACAAGGATATGGCATCTAACTGACTGTCCCACATTCTTCCCACGGAATAATAAAGATATGGAAGATGTGTATAAGAGACAGCATGTGTCCAAAAAATAAATAAATTTTTTGCCATGAAGGTACTGAGCTCTGTTCTTGTTTTCAGGCCTTGGCAGAATGAGGACAGAGGAAGTTGATACATGGCAATAAAATGTTTTGCTTTCTCAGCAGAGCTTATAAAAAGCTAAATATTGGTGAAATTGCGACATTTTATTCTGTAAAATCCTTTCTCGGGGTAAGGTGATGCTTTAATAAAGAACATAATTTGCTTTACTGGTTTGTGTTGAAGCAAGCCGAACAATTATCCAGTGAAAGAAAGACTAAAGTTGTGGGAAAAGTAAATCCCACAGCATATTATGAATACATTTGTGAAGCCTTGTGAAAATAGTTTCCATGCGTTTCCCTACAACCTAGAACTTGTTTGGTGTGACCCAGAACCAGTGAGGAAAAAGAAAAAAAAAAAAAACAACTGCATATTTTTTCTGTTAATTGACCTCTGAATCAATGGCCTTGCAAGAAGGTTTAAAATAAAATCACGTCAAGAAAACGAACACTTGCTGCAGCAATTATCCTCATTAAAGTTGACACCATTTCTGTCTTTATTTACAAAGGTCAAAAGATTAAAGAAGCTAATGGTAGACTGTAGAATCTAATCACACAGACCATTTAAAAGGACCCCGGAGTGACTTAAGGTATCCTTGTGCAGAGCTGAATGTTCATTATTATAGAAACATGAAGAAATAAGGAATCTTCTCTGGGGAGACCTCTGATTTTACATGTCACCATTTCTTAAGTTTATTTTCTAATTCAGTCGGCAGTGGTGGCCCAGAGGTTATGGCAACAGACTACAAGGCTTTAGGTTCACCAGCTGCAGGGTTGCCATGAGGTGCTCTGAGCATAACACTGTCCAAACCCACATAATTACTGTACTTGTGGGCTCACCACCCACAGGAAGGCTCACAATATGGTGCAATGTGATTTGGGTGGCGGCAACTGCCTGAAAATGCTGGCTTTGCAAAGAAAAGGCAAACGATAATAATAATAATAATAATATGAATTAATTGTATAATTTGTACCAGTTGGGTGGGCCGGATTAAAATGTCAAATGAGCTGCATTAGGCCCTCGGGCCTTAGTTTGCCCAGGTCTGCTCTCGTCCCTTCAAGGCTCACAAGTCATTCTCCATAATCAAAAATCTAATTAATCTTGATTAAAAGTAACAACAAACAGGTTACATACAGTATATTATGTTGTGGGGACTTTACCATAACTGTATAACAGTACTATGACAAATTCAATCATATAAGCAATTGCTATAACCCATAACCTTTTTTTGGATTACATGCAGCAAACTTTGCAATTTGGTCGCTATAGCAAAATGTCACTAGATGTTCACGTTTAGTAATGTAGTCTCTGGACTATATTTAGTATATCAACAAAGGTTCTCAATCATCCAGGTTTCAAATGTTTATATTGTATTAAATTATATTTTGACAGAGTTTTTTTAGGAGCTGCTTCACGAAAAATGTGCTATAATGATGATAAAGAAAAAAAAAAAAAAACATCATCTAGTGCTATCTTTTCATATAAATATCACATTGGATTTTTTTTCTATATGGATCCAGTCGTATCCTTGACTAATTAGAGGTGTTTTGCGTAGGCGTCCACTCCAGCGTACTCCAGCTGTAGTTAGTGTCCTCTGCGATTGTTTGTGTACTGTTTGTTCTCATCTTTCTGTGTGTGTGTGTCTATTTTCTCTATCTGCACTATTAGGAAGGTACATCTGCAGCCTGCAGCCATGAGGCCCCGCTCCTCCCTCCCTTCCTCTCTGCTCTCCGCATGGCTGTATCTAGCCTGACAGCTGAATCATATTTCCTCTTCCTCTTCTCTCATTCACCTTTGATGTCATTTGACGTTAACTCTCCTGAATGTCCTGTTTATTCCACTTGAAGTCTCCTCGCTTCCCCTCGCATCCCGATGCATCATAATCTCATTGCCGGGCGTTCCCCTACGACCCCAAACGAACCCTCTTTGTCTTGTTTATTTCAAATGTGTGACCTTTGCTTGGAACAATAATCTTTCAATAGGTGTTTTACTTAAATTAATACCAGTGAGTCATTAAAAAAACTCTCAGAGTGAAAGTCGTGGAGTGCAGGCGCAGTGGAAAAGGTCAGACTAAACAGCTTGTTATTTTTTAGAGGACGAGACATAAAAACATCATAGAGTTTTGTATTTTTTTTATATCTACTAAGTGAAAAATGTCCATATGGTATTTGAAAAACATTTAAAATTTGAATGTTAACATTTACAAAGTACTAATATATATATATATATATTTTTTTTTTCACATAAGACGAAGTTCATCTCATCTGAAAAGGAAAGATTGATACCTGAAGTAGGAATACATGACTTTTGGGAATACTGCCCTAGAAAGTAATAGAACCAAAAATACGTGTCGATCCCCAAAGGAGTTGAATTCCGGCTGAAGGGTTTTGAGATTTCAGAAAAGTCTATACAAAAGACTTTTCTTATGACTGATTGTAACCTCCTTTCTAGATACAAAATATCTTTGTATTTGTGCCATAACACATAGCAAAGAATAAGACAGGTAAAAATTGGACACAGGGCCTGGATTTGGAGCAGATAGATGGGCCATTTATCCCAGGTTTTCACTCCAACCAACCAAGAACACGTAGTTTGAACAATCAGCTGACTTGTGACTGCGATCAGTTGATTAAGCCTATCAACTCAAGTGATCTACGGTTTGGTTGGAACAAAAACCTGCAGCCATAGCCACTATTTCTGAAACAGATTCAGCAGGTCGGATTACCAAGATAAATGGGCCACATCTGGCCCCCGGGCCTAAGTTTGACCAGGCTAGGGTGATGTTTCAACAGGATATTGATGAATTTATCAACCACCAAATTAATTTCAGCCGCCGACAATGACTTGTCAACTGCTGTATTTTATAAACAGTCCATACAGTCTAGTTCTGTTCTGAACTGATGTTCCTTCATTGTCCTTGCATTACTTGGACAAGCGGAAACATCTGGACTAGGCATGAAGAGACTATGCCAAGAAACCAAGCTGCATTATTCATTAGACCTGTTAAAAACACCTGTCTCTACATCTGGGACGAGTTAAAGATCATACAAGATAGGGCCCAACATTTCAACCGTACCTTCTGCAATTCAGTGAGTATCTGTTGTCCATTTTGCACAAACAATTCATCTAATTGTCTGATTCTATACCTTCGGAGCTACATTTTACCGCCTAACGCTAAGACACGCTGTGCTCCATTTGGACAGCAGTAGCTTTCTCCATGTAGAGGACGTAATATAATAAAGACAAATGTTAAAGATTTCTTAATTGGACACCAGTGGCACATGAGTTAAAGCAGCAGGGTTTGTTTCGTGCCTGGCGGGTGAAAAATGGGGGCAGGACCTGCTTCACCAAGACACTTAATTACAAAGAGAATAAGAGCGTGGGGGTAATAAAGCTTGCAACCAATAACTGAGATGCATCATTCTGTGTTTATGACTTTAGAAATCAAACAATCTCCAATGTCATAGATATAAAGATTAAAGAAGAGTTTTTAAAAGTCAAACAAACAGACCATGTGTTTACAATTGAACAGTTGAATCTACAACTTCTACGACTTCTTATAAAGTTGACTTATATATATTTTTATTTTTTTTTTTTATTTTGACTGCTCCTAAAGGTCTGAGTTGCAGAGTCACAAGGGCAGCAGTCTCCACAACTGACGCCTAAATCACACAGACCCACACTGTGAGCCTGTGGGTGCCAAGAGCAATGGAAGTTATGAGGGTTGGGATGATTCCATGATCACCCCAGTGGCAACATGGCACTGGACTCGAACCTGAAGCCTGTCAAACCCAAGTCTGCTTCCCCAACCGTTGCTGCCTCCATAAGTGCTGTTGCAAATACCCCCCACCCCAAAAAAAAAAAAAAAAATAAAAAATTCGACCATTCCCTTTGAGGCAAGTCAAGAAGTGGACATTTTCCAACGGAAACGGATGTTGTTACTCCTTCCTATGACTTCACTCAATTTCTATGGAGCACCGCAATCCCTCTGCCATCCTCTAGTTTGAGGATTGCTCAAAACCTGTATGTGTTAGGAAGAAGGTTTATTTCAAGTGTCGTTCTAAAAATCATAAAGTCCAATGAGACAAATGTGATCTGGGATCTGGATCTTTACAAAAAAACCTTTACTTGACTTGACAGGACGAGTATTATGTTCGGGAAAATAGAGAACGATTGAAAAATACAAAAGGCCTGAAGGCTATTTGAACTCCCACTGGCAAAAATGATGTCTCATTTCCAGGAAAAAAAAGGGGAAATAATTTGGAGTTTTTAAAAGCCTATTTAACCAAAAATTAAACCAAATATAAAGCTCAACAAAGGCAAGCTGCTGGGGGTACAACAATAAAGTCTTTTCACATTTCTGTGCAGGACCAAAAGTGAAAATGGTAGAAAATCAGTTGAATAAAACATTTGTTCAACTCTATTTGAAGCTTTCTGTTTATACATGAAATGTTAAATAAATTAATCATTAGAAAAAGAAAAAAAAAATCATTCAAGGTTTGTGATTTTCCTACAGACACATTCGGAAATAAAAGTCTATAAATGCAAGAAAACAGCAGGTTCCTCAAAAACAGAGGAAATCAGTGTTTCTTGTTCAGCACAGCTTAAATAGCTAAAAACCACAGGCTAAAAAGGTATATTGTTTTTTTTTTATAATGTAAATCATTCATATTTTTCTACTAATGTGGTTTTATTGAAGTAAAAAAATAGAATAATAATATAATAATAGGGGGAAGATAAATGAATGGAAGAATGAATTATAACGCTACATGAAATCTTATTCTCAATATAAGATTCTTCCTTTTTTATGCACAGAGATTCTACAAAATGGTATGAAACATTTACAAAGTTGGCTACCATTCAAGATTTATACAATAAAAAAATAACAACAACAATAATTTTATAGTTGTAACAATCACTTTAATTATTTTTATTCCAATGCAATAATGTTAAATTTTAATGTTTAATTGTCATGTCTAGAGATGGAGAGTTTGCGTTCAGCTTGCTGTGAGCAACTTGTTTCGTTTAAGGCTGAAATAGCCCTCTGTTAATTAGGAGAAAATGAAAGTGTCTGTAAGCCTGTTCCTGCTGGGTGTCCTTAGCGCAGTTTGGATAAATCTCACACCTACATAGAGCATGTCATACTATTTCCCACAGAGCTGTCACCCACACTGAAAAAGAGAGCTTCAGAGAAAACACTTGGATGGCTAAGAAAATGATGTGCGTACAACAATACAGTTTTTATTTTGTCTTTTGTAGTCAATAAGACTGAGCACTATTCAACAAATGCACAGGAACGACAGTAGCACTGCTGTAAACTTGCGATTATCCTACACTTTTGTTGAAGACACAGCGTCAGTACGTGGGATGCTCCCATTACTTTCTCCCCACCAATCTTTTGTCTCCTCTGAAGAGACTGCCTGTCTTCAAACAGTTATGAATCATCAAAAAAAAAAGGAAATTACTGCAGAGAATTGTGCTCTCAAGGTTAAGAGCTGAATGTCAGTGTCAGTCAGATGATGAATGGACAGCACCAATCTGTGAGTTCCCCTCAAAATGAGCTTCAGTTCTCTCATCAGAAGGTTCACACGGCCATATTTCTCATTTCAGCTCCAGTGTCGTATGTTGCCCTGAACATTAATTAGTTGATCTATCACTGAATTTATTTCTGATCAATTGCAGGGGGACAGCAGCGCAAATAACACCACCAACAAAATAGCCTAACCCTAAATACCCTAAATAACCTACATAGTGTGTAAACCAATGGATTAAGGCTCAAAGGTTTTGACCTTCTCTGCATTGTTTGTTGGCGACAATAGCAGTACGGGGAAAAGGACAAGTATATTGATAAAAAATATTAATTTTATAATATAGGACACATGATCTGTGATAGGAGAGTGTCAGCTAAAGGTTAACGGGACAGTTGTGGGACCAGCCATACACTAAGAATAGGTAGAAGACAGAAGGCAGAGCTGGAGGTGGAGGAGTAAGAGATGCTGAGATTCTCTTTAGGAGAGACAAGGATGGACAGGATCAGGAATGAGGTGATTAGAGGGACAACACAGACTGGAAGGTTTGGAGAAAAGGTTCGAGCCAGATTGAGATGGTTTGGACATGTTCAGAGGAGGGACAGTGGTTATACTCGAAGAAGAATGCCACAGCTACAAAGTAAGGGAGAAAGAGGAGATACTGTATATGTGAGGACATGGAGGTAGATGGATGAGTTGAGGATACAGAGGACGGATGGAGAAGGAAAATGTTAATTCACGGTGGTAATAGTAGAATACTAGATACAAAGTCCAATCCTATAACGAAGGTTAAAAAATTGAGGATTTCACACTTCTGTAAACTACATCCAGCCCTTGACTAGAGCCTCAGGTCATGTATTCCATTGTCTTCATGATAGACTATGCAATTATTAAAGTTGTTTTTGTTCTCCATAATAAGGACAAGGTGAAATGCTGTCCTACCCTTGTGAAGGTAGGTGGTGTGATTTAAAAAGATTGTCTCATTCATTTTTTTCATACCATCAATTCTTTCAGCAGTTTAGAAGATCGATGGGTTACACAAGAGCAGAGGTCTCTCTTTTACAGAGTCAATGTACAGAGACGACCATCCATGGACAATCACACCTTTCATCACCTCAGAACCTTCCGTTATGACAGTTGTGACTCTGCACGTCTTTGAAATTTCATGTGAGAGTCAGCAGGAGCAAGGCAGAGCGGTTCATGGAAACCCACACAAAAACAGTGACACAATGCAGTGGTCCCCAACCACTGGGCTGGGGACCGGTACCGGTCCGTGGGTGAATTGGTGTCGGGCCGCAGAGAAATACTGTTTCCTTGGCACATCTGTCTATTACTTCCACTTGATCCATACCCATATCAACAAAAGAACTGAACAATAGAATGGCTAGGATTCCATCATCAATAATACAACTATATTTGATTAGGAAATATTTTCTCAGTGAAGACAACAACAATGAACTCAAAATGACGCAGTATCACTTATACATAAGATTATAATGTTTAATACCGGTCTGGTAGTAGAAACTTATAGGTTGTGTGCACTAGAGAAATTCTTATTGTGCCCATGCAGAGTTAATTTGGGTAGGGAGATTTTATAGGTAGGAAAAGATTTCAAAACACTGGTAATTTCATTTTATTAAGGGAAATTTGTCTGCCACAACTTAATGACTAGTCCGTGAAAATAGTACAGAGACATTTAACTGGTCTGTGGTGCAAAAAGGGTTGGAGAACACTGACATAATGCACTTGGACTATATTTGGTAACATGTCCATCACAGCTGTGAAAAAAAAAAAAAAAAAAAACACCAAAGAGAGAGAGAGTTACCGGACATATGTCAACAAGTAGTAGTGGACGATAAAATGGAAGAGATGTAAGCCATGCTCTCTTTTGTACTTGGATTTCTGATCCAGATCTATTTTCTTTTTCCCATTTACACCTGCATCTCACTTTTTACTCTTCACTCAAACCATTTTCTACAATGTTTCTCTCTCTTTTCTCTCTTTTTTCCTGATTTCTCTTTTTGTCTGGATGCTTGGCACCGTTTTCTCACAGCCTTTGCACCTTGTGTGGGTGTTGAGGTGAAACCGAAAGTTTCACCCCTCCAGATGCCCTCTAGAGCTGACTCTCACACACATACACACACTTATATCAGCGCCCTGTACTACAACTGCAAACTACTTTGCCACCTTCAAGAGCCAAGCAACACCCTTCACTCCCAGGCTGTGATTTTACAAGTGCTTTTGGCCAGAGAATTAAAAAAAAAAAAAAAAGAATCTTTGGAGACTTCCCAAAAGTACATGGGCCACAAAACAGGTTATTAGGCAAGGCTTGTTTTAATGTTATGTTTTATTTGGACTACTCCTGGGCTCCAAAGCCTAACTGGCTGGCGTCCACATCCTAGAAATATTCCCAGAGCTTGTACCCTGTTTGATTTATACAAGTTGACTTATGCTCTCAGAGTGATCTCTGCGCAGACATTGTAGAGTTTGGGGGTGTACACTTACTACTGTCTGCTACTGTAAGTTTTACTGCAGGGACTGGAAATCTCTTTTATTGCCAAGTGTTCCAAAAAGGGTTTAAGCAGGGAAATCACCACAGGGTTTAAACTCCCACTTGGCTTTTAGGACATGCTATATACATATTGATGCACAAGACACTGTGCAATCACTCATAGATGACGGATCCTGAAACAAGCATCCTCTCTCAGTGCTAAATTGGGTCACAAAGCACACTGTATTTGTCATGTTGATGGTTTAATCACAGGTGCAAGGGGGGGATGTTGAAACACACGAAAGTGCAATGTAACCCATAAAACCTCACACAGATGTGGCCCACATCTGGGATTCCCATCACATTATAATAATAAAACTGACAAACTGGGTATAATAGGCACAACACTCCAGGGTCTTATTGATGCTGTGGCAGGTTAATCATACATGTGACAAGAGCAAATGTAACAGTATCACCGTGCAGCACTGTGATGTTGGTGTGTATGGTCTTCTTTATATTTATTTTCTACAAGTGCAAGTAAATATATAAATGAAGAAAAAGGTATTCCTATTGAAAAATTTGTAAAAGTGATAATAAATAAAAAAAATAAAAATATTACTTTAATGCAGTATTTTACACAGGCAGGTGTATAGAAAGTGAGCAAAGCTCTCCTTCCAACAGTGTATATTAATAGCTTAACAGTAAACGATGTGTCCTTAGCCCAGTGGCAATATATATATATATATATATATACATATATATACATATATATATATGTATATATATAGTCGTATTTTCACAACTATAAGGCACATAAAAATCTTAGATTTTATTCAAAATGTGTGGCGCGCCCTAAAGTGCAGTGCGCACCATGTGTGTTATTGTTGTTGTAGGACGGACGTAGTAGAGGACACCATGAGAACGTTAAAGGGTGAAGCCTGGCCGTGGGCGTGGATAAAACCCGCGCCCTTTAATCAGGTGTGCCTTATGTAAGTGCGAAATAATGCAAATACTAAAATATGAGGTGTTGTGTGCTAAAATACTTAGACAAAAAAAAAGAAAAAGAAGAAAAATACCAAAAAACATATTAACATATGTATTAATTTTGAACTGGAAATATATCCACAATTTGAAATAATAATAGACAAACTGAAAAAATGAAAAAAAAAAAAAAAAAAAAAAAAAAATCAGGTGTTCGCCTAGCTACTGTTCATTTCCCCAGAGTACCAGAGCTCTGTACAACACCAGTCAGACACATGAACTACCTTGTAAACAGATGTCTCCAGGATCGGGTAACAGACTATGGATTTGTGTTTTTTTTTTCTTTCTTTTTCCCCGGCTTTCATTCTCTGTGATTTTATCCTGTGCACAATTAGATTCACCAGAGGAGATGAGGAAGTGGAATTAAGTGGGTGTTCCTGAATATCTGCACTTCCAGAGTGTAATCTAGAAGCTTTGAGTCTGAGCTCACCTGATCTCAGCAGACAGACAGTCTGAACCCTCTGGTAGCCATTTTATTGCACTATTGTCTTAAAGCACTATCTCTGGATCAGGCCATAGAATAACAGAGGAAAAAAAGATAAGCAGTGGCTGTTTGCTCAGACCAATGCACAGACACGTCTGGTACATTTTGTCACTTACCAATGATTGCTGTTAACACTGGTCCCTAGGGGAAAACAAGTGTTGTCTGCAGCTGAGAACAGATCACTGTAACATTTTCTACAGTCACTTAAAAACAAGAGTGTCAAACTTGGATGAGCTGAAGACTACTGTGCAACACTGATATTGTTGGTTGGTCCTATAAGTGTTCAATGTTAAAAAAGTAACTGTGTAGTTTTATAGTGCAAACAGTTAGTAATGTTGTTCTCAAATCAGCAACTACAGCGTTTTTCCTCAATTCCATTCCGATGATTCCTGTTTTTGGTTACAGGGTTTCAAGAATGGATGACTTGATGCGATACTCAGGAACAGTATTGATTAGAAATTGGTCAAAATTTTGAGATTGATCAAATTACCCAAAACAGCCTGTCTGATCCAATACCTAACCTGAAATAGTTAAATTACTTTTGCTCTAAACCGACACACTATTGCTGCAGCAACAGCGCCCACCTCAGACTGGAGGTGGAAAGGCTTTGATGAGCCATTTGCCTTTTCTGTGGAAATTTGGTGCCATGGACAGTTGGTGGCTTAGTGGTTAAGGAAATTGACTTTTGGTCGGGCTGCAAGGGCCCTGGTTCGAATACTCCTACTGCCAAGTTAATGCTGAGGTGGCCTGAGCATGGTTCCGTCCTCCTGTCTCAGCTAGCTGCCCCCTGCTAACAACGTTTATGGGTTAAAAAAAAAAAAAAAAAAAAAAAAAAAACATACTCATTACTCCTTTTGGTAAAAATGTTTCATTTTCATCTTTACCTGCTTGAGCATTGCTGGGGTGCAACAACAACTGGCGCCACCTAAATCACATTGCGCTATATTATTATATATTATATTATATATTATATAGAGTTATGTGGGTTGGGACGGTGCATGCTCAAGCACCTCAGTGGCAACCTGGTGGATTTTAACCTGAAGCCTTGCAGACCCAAGTCCGCTCCATTAGGTCACCCTGGTAGAAACTTGGTGACAAATAAAAAATTTAAAAATTTAGTACGAATTTCTTGTTTCAATATTTGACATGTCAAATGTTGGCACATTGAGGTTCCAGGCCTGTGTAAGTCACATGAATTATTTCCTCTCATTTATTTGCAGCACTTCCACAGCCGCAATGGTTGTGTAGTTCTCTCGCTGCCAAAGGTATAAGTTCCCGAAATATTTAAAATCTGTCTCTTATACACATCTAACTCTATTTTTTTTTTTAACCAATGTGGTTTAGTTCAAAGTTGCCAGTCACACAGTTACATCCAAAAACACATCTGCTCTGAGCTCCAGATTAGCAGCTTTATTGTTATCTGTTAAACCACGTACAGATGCAGCTACTCTGGTCTTTTAACGTACGTTCCGATATATTTGTGCGACTGAAGCTTGATCATGTGACATCAGTGAGATTAGATGTGACACTGGATTTTGACACGTTTTTAACTATTTTCATACAAATGAATGGAATCCATTGAAGTCAAAGCTGTGATTTATTTTTTTTTAACAATTACATCACAATACGAGACAATTGGAGTTTCTGGTTGTGTTTTTTTTTTTTTTACCGTGCCTCACGGTGCCTTCAAGTCCTCTGCTCCGCAGTAGGAAACAACAGCATCGTGTTTAGGTTTGATTTAAAACAATGGCTCAGTGTTTTGTTCTCCCTGGTTTTGATTTGTAAACGTGAATAAAGCGCTGGCTCACAGCTTGTCTTGTTTGTCACCGTCCTGCACCATGTGTCCAAGTCCAAACCTCTTGATTCATAAATACTGCACCAGCAAAAAATTCAAACCTTTGTCTCTCTTTTTTTTTTTTTCCTTTTTTTCGCAGATTCTGAATTTCTCCAGGACCCCAGCGTTTTGGCGGCCACTTCATGGAACACCTCCAGTGATGGTAAACACACACACACACACACACACACACACACACACACACACACTCTTAAACACGTGCTGTAAAAACGCAGGCCGGAGTTTCAGCACATCCTTGACTGTGGCTGCTCCCGAT
Organism: Paraplagusia blochii; assembly: GCA_016785265.1. NCBI lineage: Eukaryota > Metazoa > Chordata > Actinopteri > Pleuronectiformes > Cynoglossidae > Paraplagusia > Paraplagusia blochii. The sequence continues at coordinate 24,573 of JAFBJS010028895.1, forward strand.
CCAAGACGACGGAGGGAAAAAAACACACACATCTGTTACGTTACAATAACAGCGTAATCATATTTTCACGGTGCATTAAACACGTGCAACGTCGAGCTACAACTTCTCCCTTTATCGTCTTTAATTCAATATCAGTGTGTGTTTTTCTTAAAAGAGGAAAAACCCATTCGCTTTAATGATCACCTTGAGTTTCCAAAAAAACTGCTACCTTGGTCCAGGCTCGGACGGACGGCCACTGCGGAGGATAATTAATGGAACAAATTACACGTTGATCTACTCAACATGTGGTAGCCGAGCCACAGGTGCGCCTCATTTCTCCGAGCTCTCTTTCTCGCTGACCTACTTCAAGCCGCCTGATGCAGAAGCGAAACCGTAGCTGCCTCCAAATGTGCTTGTGATTTAAGGGCTTTTTTAAACATTTTGCTCCAATATGACTTTCAGTAAAAGTTTCTTTCTTCTGACATCTGATTGCCTTATTTTATCATGGCGGGCAGTTTGTCTCCTGCTTGACGCTGAAATTAGGAAAAGGTGTAGCCGAGTTGGCTGCACGTGGGCTGCAGAAGCGGGTCGGAGGAGAGGGCTTGAGGAACAGCTGGAGGAGCAAAGAGACGCTCTCGGAGTTTCTGACCGTGAAATGATGGCTTAGGATAAGCTTCGGTTTTCAGCGCTGCCTTGTCCATCATGAGGGGTTAGGTTGAAGACCTGTCACGATAGGCAAAAATACGAAGTAGAGACGTAATAGTTATTATAGTACTTTCGTGTATATATATATATATATATATATATATATATATATATATATATATATATTAACCCCTTACAAACCCATTAGGGGGCACCACTGTGAAAAAATGGACAAAAGTTTTATAAATCCATGCATAATGGTAATGTGTTACATTTTTTTTTTACAATTTTAAGTTTTTTTTCTAAGAGTAGAAAAAAAATGTAATTAACTTTTTTTATTGGAAGAAAGTTTCACAAAGATAAAGACAAAGATGCACTTTGTCTACACTTAGACCCCTTTTTTACCCACCAAGAAAATTATTATTTTCACAAGAAAATTATGAAAATGTATGTTTACCTGCAATGGAGCAAAATCTGCAATACACAAATAAATATGGCAATATTTATTAATGACAATATTAAACAAATGTCAGATCTTTTACATTAATTTAATCAGGATTCAGATTTATTTGATTTTTATCCTCAGTCCTCAGTCTGGTTTTACAGCAGGGGTCTCACACTCCAATAAGTTGAGGGCCACCACCCACACTAACATTTCACCGTAAGGCCACGTCAGCTTCCAGTGTTCAATACAAAAGAAAAAATGTAATGAAAATTCTGTGTAATACCACACTGAACCAGTAGGAGGCTGTGGATCAGGGTTTTGAGAACTATAGGATTTACCATGAAAATGTGGAGAACAAATCTATAAAATATAAATTCAACTTTCACGTCAAGGTGGGGGCCGCAAAATGTCGTTCCACGTGCCGCAAATGGCCCATGACCCGCATGTTTGACACCCCAGATGATGATGTAGACCAGGTGGATGCTTTGTTTGAACTAAGATATACGGCAGGTAAAAGTCATGTATGAAACCTAAAATCCTACATTTTTATCACCCTTTATGGCGCAATCTACTGGGGAAATGCCTCATTGCAGCGAAAAGAATAGATAAATTATTTAATTTGGATAAGGTTGACGGGCCGCATTAAAAAGTTCAACGGGCCTCATCTGGCCCCCGGGCCTTAGTTTGCCCACGCCTGTCCTAGAATCATCAGAATCATTTTTCCGAGGCCCTCGAACAACATTTGTGTGTTTGTTTGAAAACAAACACACAAACGGCGGCAGTTCCGAGGAAGACGGTAGTTCCTGGACATGACTGACGAGCTGAGGCCAGATAATACGTACGGTCAACAATCAGGCCGTGTTTGAAAAGT
>JAFBJS010029209.1:7057-37743 GCA_016785265.1 Paraplagusia blochii
AGATTTTAACAGATTTTAACGTCAAGTATGATCAGTTCAGTCTCCTCTTCGTCAGAGTCTGGTCGATGTTTAGAGATGATTCCAGTCTGGAGTTGGAAATCCACTTCGCAAGAATGTCTCTGAACCAGTGACATTTTGGCTTTTTCAAACACACCATAACATTATAGTATAAAATTACTGTCCAATCACAGTATAGTGCAGTATTAGGGGGCACGGGCTGCCAACTGCAGGGGCAGTTGGTGGCCTAATGGTTAAGGAAGCGGACCTGGGTTCGAATCCCCCTACCACCAAGTTACCACTGAGGTCCACTGAGCATGGCACCATCCCCTCTTACAGCTCCCCGGGCACTCAAAGCTGCCCACTGTTCACTTTGGTGATGGGTTAAATACAGAGGTCATATTTCGTTGTGTGCAGTGGTGTGAATCACAATGTCACAATGATGAGGAGTTTGCTTTCCTTCCTTTCCTTTTCTTTCCTTTCCTTTCCTTTCCTTTCCTTTCCTTTCCTTTCCTTTCCTTTCCTTTCCTTTGGGGGCAATGAGTGGGGATGGTGCCATGTTCAGTGCACAGCTACTGAAACCCTCCAGGCCTGAGCCACTAGGCCACCGCTGCCCCCCTTATCTTTTATAATGGTTAGCCATTCCTGCTGGTATTTACTTGTCCGAGACTATGTGCAAGAATGCAGTGGTGCAGTGATGGCCTAGTGGTTAAGGAATTGGACTGAGGACTAAGTTCTGGAGGGCTCAAGATTCACCCAATGCCATGTAAGCGGTTGTATATGAAACACTACGGATGCAACTAAGGGTTCATTACTGCGTAATTATAGAACTTTTAATTCATTAGGTTAAGGAAATGCTTTTAAGCTCTGGGCCATACAATATGACCTGGTGAACCACATTTGGCCCCTGAGCCTTGAATTTGACACGTATGCCTTAGACATTTTTATCTCAACATAACAAGTAAACAAGTAAACAACAAGTAAAAGCACTAACATAAGGGTATTTTGAAGTAATCACATTGAGAAATGGCATTGTTATAATATGCAGTTAACATAACACTGGGTGATAAATTGTAGCTCTCATCATAATCTCACGGGGCTGTTTTGTAAAATAATCTGAGTTTAATTGGCTGTGTTGCTGTGATGATGGTTGCTACCCTTTACTGTCAATGCTGTTTGAAGGCTCTTCTAGTTTTTTTTCTTTTTCTCAACCTCGGTCAACAGCAGCTTTCGAAGAGCTCTTGAGAAAAGCCCAGGCTCCGCGGCCACTGTGGTCAACATGCGAAGACTGTGGTTGGACTGGGCAACTCCCAGACCTAAGTATGTGTAGCTATGTGTGAATATAAAGCATGGTGGTGGTGTGTGGCCTCAGCATCAACAGAACTGTAGATAATCGTGTGGCCTGTGTGTCTGGGACATGTTTATTTAAAAAAATCTTTAGCTTGTATTATGCCATGAAGAGAGATGTTACATAGTTGGGGTCCTGGCGACCAGTTGTTTCTCCCAAAATATAATCACAATTATCTGATTACTGGGAGAATGAAAAGTAATAGGTTGGCGGAAAATGTGATTTCTAAATTGGTGGAGAAGAAGTAAATTCCTGGTTGTGGCTGAGCTGCAGACTGAATGAAGGTCTACCCTGTTTCGACAGGTCGTCTCATTGGTATTACACGAGGAGGTCTCCTTGATCCCTCCCCAGAGGGCTTCCAACCTGCAGGACCACCCAAAAGCTGCCATGCGAAACAAAGACTCACCCTTCATTCATTCTTTTGTGATTTCCCAGTGTAACGGAATGACTGGCAAGTTTTGTCTAATTCCTACCACCTCAGTGAGTCTGCAGCAGTAGAATGTGAGAGCCATTCATTGAGAAAGTTAATTCTGCCATGAAAGCTTTGTGTATTGGATGTAATTACAATTCATAATTGATGTAAAATTTCATTTAACCTTCCAAACAAATGACAGATGTAGCTATAAAGTACCTTATAACATTAGTGGTTATTCCTGTCCAAAATGGCTGTATTTCCAAGTTTGTTTATTACCTTCATTTTAGGCGTAAGCCCTAGTTTTCAACATTTTTTTTAACCTTTTGCCAAGTCATATGTATTGAGTGTTGCAAATAAACCAAGAAACAGAAATATGTTTCTTTGGGATTATTTTAGTTATTACTACAAGGTTAATGAAGCAGACCTGGGTCCGCAAGGCTTCAGGTTCTAGTCCACCAGCTGTCAGGTTGCCACTGAAGTGCTCTGATCATAGCACCGTTCAGACCCACGTAACGCAGTACGGTGCAGTGTGATTTGGGTGGCAGTCATGGAGAATGCTGCTGCTGAAACCCAGTAATGAATAAAAGCACAAAGAAAAATTAACGTTATAACAATATTTTTTGGGAGGGTAGAAGTCACTTGTTTTAACAGTTAAAAAATAAGCTAATGAAAAAAAAATGTTTACTTAAGGCATTAAAATGGCATAAAAGCTGTCACAGTTTTAACAGATATTTACCTATATTGTCAATAAAATGTTTGAGTATGGTGCCATTGCAGTTTGCAATAACCTCCTGCACCTCCAAACAGTTTGAACACCCCCAGTTTAAAACACAGGTTGTACCTGGTGTAGAAACAACATGACTTTCTGCTGCACATAATTCTGTCATGTTGCCTTTTCATTCATACGTCTGACAGAAAACTTGTAAAGCCCTGGGCTGTGTTTTCCGTTCCAACGAAAAGACAAGTGCTTACGAACGAGGTCTGAAACCGACGTTGTTGAACTGAATGGAAATTATAGGAGATCCATAAAAGCACACATGATATAATTTATTCTTGGCAGCACTTTATGACCTTGAAGAGCCGCCGCCATCAGTCTCGCTTCACAGTCGGGCCCTGCGTCCTCCGTCGTTTCCTCGCGTAGCGTCTTATCTGCAGGGTCTGCGAGGTCACCGCTTATCTGATTGACAGTTGTTCTTTGACTCCACACAATATCCAAATAACCCGAGGGCCTGGAGGTGCGGGAGGACCGCGCCGCCGCGCGATCCAGAGGGTGGGAAAGTACGAGAACGATGAAGAGAGAAGGAGAGAAAAGGGGGGAAAAAAAGAGCCGGTGGCGAGGGAGAGGATGAAAAGCAAGATCCTTTAATTTATTGTCATCTCTTCACGTCAAAAGTCATGGACCACAGATCCACAATTTTCATCTAAGTGTCTGTAGATTTGCCAGTTTTATTTCTTCTGTCTTTTACTCGCCTATTAGACATAATTAGTTTATCTTGAGGATCAAACACCTGCCAGGAATAAAAGACAGGTACAGTCTATAGCATTCTAGTATAATTATTATCACTTTTATGTTATTGAGTTTTAAGACGAGGGAATTTCTCCCCATCTGCCTGTCCTTATTTAGTTGGATGTTAACTGTTACCCCACCTAATCAAATCATGCATGAGGAAACTCCTTCTGGGTAAAATGACTAAGATTCATCTGGATACTCGTACAAACGATAGATAAATAGATAGAGACCCCATTTAACACTGTCCTGGACGGACTGTGCCAAAACAACCAAACAACCACCCTGCTACTAGAATCTGTGTGGTGCAGTCATGCCAAAAAAGAGGCCCCTGCTCTCTCACTCTCTCTCAGAGCAATCAGAGCATGCAGGGGTGGACTGCAGCCTTTGTCTCCTCTGCTCCACCAATTGGCCGCCAAGTGGCAAGCTAATGACAAGAGTCCTCTTGGACTGACTCCAAAGTAGTTCTGCTTGTGCTATTTGATGGGCAAGGGCATAATGAATGATGTAGGGCGAGCCCTTTAGGCCCCTGCCTGGCACCGACCCAGACCCTGTCCCCAATATCACAATCCGAAACTCTGGATTGCTGTTGCAAGAGCAAAACAAAACAAAAAAAGTGTGTATAGGAATTTGTCCCTGTGAGAAAAACGGCGCCAACATGTGCTGAAAGCAAAAGCAGGACGTGATCTGTGACATGGAGTGGTACAGTGACAAAAAATTGGACAAATACAATGGAAATGAGTGTAGTGGACACTAGGATAAGAATTCATTCATTTTATTCATCTTCAATCATCTATCTCTTACCGGATCTCCATGACCACCACCCAAATCACACTACACCATACAAGCTCCTCGTGTACCATCCTGTAGGTGGTGAACCCGCTGAAAGTCACCAACAATTCCATAGGATTCGGTTTTGCCCAGGGTGGACGCTGGACTTCCACACTAATGACACTAGAGACAGTGATTCTGGGCCAAAGCACCACTCAGTAAAACATTTCTACTACACTACTACACTATGTTTTACAGTGTGACTTAATGTGAATATCAATTAAAAAGTAAGAAAATTGAAGCAAAAGTCATTTTTTTAGGTTGGTGGCTGACAATAGAAAAAATACAATATTCAACAAGAAGTATTGTCATTCTACTAATGGACTGTTCCCCATAGACTGTATTGAAATATATATATATATATATATATATATACACCAAATCACACTGGACCATACTGTGAGCCTTCCTGTGTGTGATAAGTCCACTGGAATTGTGTAGCTCAGCTAGATGCGATTTTTAGAGCAACTCTATGGCAAACAGCAAGTGTTTGAACCCCAAGCCCTACAGACTCAAATCTGCTTCCATAACCGCTAAGCCACCACCGTCACCCCAGTTTTTATTGCTCTTGATATATATATGTTTTTTTTTTTTTTTTCTTAATGGTGGTGCTTCAAAAAGACCAGATTTTATCTTTCGAATGACCATTAAATGATGCTTCAAAGAAATGTATGTTGTTATTGTTCCGCAGCTGTATTATTTTCACGACATTTCACAGGTAAAAGGTTTTCAAGGATGAGTGAGTCATCCATTCAAGATTCCCAAGCCAACCTGTCCACACCAGTCGCTCTCTTTGAAATTTAAAACCCACAGAAGGAGACACACTTGCTCCCCTTGTCGTCTACTGTATCTTCTCTGTGCAGGGAGGTGCACATTTACTTATCACGCAGCCATCTCATCTTCATGGCCATTTAAGAGAATAAGGGCAAAGGGATAACAAACTCACGAGAGAGGAAACGTCGCCTAAATTCAAAAGCAGGATGCAGGCGAGTCGAGTGCTGTGGTTGCCGTCTGTCTGCACCACCATCAGACCGATATATAATGGCTCTTGACTGTCCCAATCTGATATACCATATTTGGTCGCTTAGAAATTACCTTTTACTAAACAGGGGTTTTCATCCCGGCCAAACATTACAAGCCTGATTTGAGATCTTTTAGCGTTTATCTCTGGACTGATATATTAAATACATTTTTGGCTGATTTTGGCTAGAATGTCCCATGTTTATTTTATATAGATATCTGATCTGCAAATGTTGTCCAAAAACTTTTTATTTTTATTTTTACCGTTCAAGGCCAAAGTTGAGGTGATCATCATAGGACCTTACAACTATTGTAGCATAGTTAGCAAAACCAATGTATTGCATTATCGTTAACAGCTTCCCACTATTACATCATCATACTAATTCGCTTAACAGGACACTTCTAGTTAATACCTTATTCACCACCTTAAACTTTTTTGCAATGTTTTTTTGAACTTTTGTAAGCCATTTCAATAAAATTGACAATTCCATACTCCTGGTTTGACAACTTTATTTTCTATTGATGCTCACTTTTTTGCATATGGGATTTTGCTTATCTATACTTTAGCTGACATTAAAGCTTAGAAGGTAAGAACAAGTTTAGAAGATGTCAAAATAAACAGTTTTACATGTCTGCTACTCTTTTAAACAGTAATAGATAATAGTCATCATTCCCTAACAACGTCCATCCATTTTAATCCGCTCATGACAGTGTTCCCCAACCCTTTTTTGCACCATGGACCAGTTAAATGTCTTATACTATTTTTTCGGACTGGTCATCAAATTGTGGCAGACAAATTTCGGGTGTTTTGAAATATTTTCCTACCTATAAAATCCTCCTACCCGATATAACTGTGCATGCACACAACACGTATTTCCCAGCTGCACACAGCCTATAATTTTCTCCTACCAGACCGGTTTATAACTTTAGAATATTGTATCAGTGACTGTGCGTCATTTTGACTTTTTTGTTGTCTTCACTGAGAAAATATTTCCTTATCAAATATAATTACATTATTGACAATGGAATCCTAGCCATTCTATTGTTCAGTTCTTTTGTTGACATGGGTATGGATCAAGTGGGAGTAATAGCCAGATGGGGCCAAAAAGAAACATTATTTCTCTGCGGCCCGACACCAATTCAAACACGGACCGGTAACGGTCCCCAGCCCAGTGGTTGGGGACTACTAGAATAATGGGTTGCATGCATGGGCAGCAGTTTTTACGACTGCCACCCAAATCACATTGCACTGCACCATACTCTTCTGCGGGTGGTGACCCCACTGGCCCAAGCCAACCGCCCTAACCCGGATTTGTACTTGCCTGGGAGGTGACACTGGGGTTTCACACCAAGGACATTGACACTGAACCAATGTGGCACTCACCTGACAACTAAGTTGTAATTTTTTAGCTTCAGAATCAAAGACTCTATCTCTTTTTTTTACACAACATAATGCATTCTTCAAGGTTCATTCAACTTCAGAAGGAAACAAAAATGAGACACATTTATACAACAGTAATTGTGGTAGGAAGGCAAGTTTGCCAGATATCTGTGGACTGAAGGCCGTCTACTCACATGTTTTTAAAACTATTTTTTTGTGTTCAAAAATGTCAATTAAAATACCCTTGCATGCAACTGGATGTTACCCTGTCATGAAACATGGCGGTCTAGTAAAAGCAACATGCAACCTGCAGACGACACCACATCAAAAACATTATGCTGCTTCATGAAACCCTGCTAAATGCTGGGGGTTTGTGTGTATTTTTCTAAGATAATCTCAATTCCTTGATGCCCCAGCGTGATTTGAGTCAAGCTTTCTGGCGTATTACTTCCCTTTCTGGCCTCCTGGGACAACTTTGATGAGGAGGCAGAAGAGGAGACCCTTATAACCTGCACTTGCAGCATAAGTGATGGAATTGTTTTGGAGATCTCATTTTCTTCTCTTCTAAGCTTGCATGCAGGCAGTCCTTTATCTGTCTTTGCTATCTCCCTCCATAGCATGCAACTGCCGTGATCGCCAAACCCGACGCGTCACGGCCTCTCTTGCTCGGCTGCAGGAAGTGGTCTATCTGCTGGAGGCGTCTGGATGGTGTTCAGTGTTCACTCTCACTGATAGACACAGGAGATGACGAGTGGCGTGTTTACACAACACAAATTTGATACGATTCAAAGGTACTCACCAGTGAACAGATGTCAATCCCTGCCTTTGTCACACACTTTTGATGCCTCTTGAATGACAGAGCAAATAAAAAAAACTTTTCTTTGTTTAAGACCAATATTTTTTAGAATTAAATCTCTACATTAAGTGCCATTATTTAGTTTTTTCTTATACTCTATACTTCTCTACTTTATTACGTCAATATTCCTGGAGTTTCCGTTGACTTTCCCCCCTAACATCTTCTCCTTGAAGTAACCCTCAACTAGGAATGCACCATAGAAGAACACTGACCCTGGACTCCAACAGTTTGGCTTGATGAGGAAACTCTGTAATATATTGACAGGCAGACTGGTGGAGTCTGGCAGTAAACTCGCAAGCGCAGGTTAGAATTCCTATTTGTGTGTTAAAGCCATTCAGCCTTGGACAAATCTCTGCATTGAAGTGTCTGAAAAAAAAAGGGTCTGGACCTGTGAAACATAGCGTCACCAAATATATTTTAATAATAACTTACTGGCAACAGGGTCCTAAAGCACGATAAATTGTATGAATGGTTCATTTGAGAGTCAGCTGTTCTTATAAGAATGTCTGGTATTAGGTGTGGAGTCAGACATGAAAAAGTAGACAGCAAGAATGTCCAATATCTATAATTTTTTTTATTGAAGAGCCATGAAACTTTCATTTTTAGCTGCTTTGGTTTGGAGATTGTGTTGCATTTTTTTTTTCTTAAAAGAACATTTAGATATCTTAACTGCAAAAAAAAAAAACATTCTTTGAGTTGTACTTAAAAATCCTTTGGGAGAGGAGGCAATTGGAATATTTTCATTCATAATTAAATAGGTCTTTTACTCAAATCTGAACTTTTCCCCCCCGCGCTAGAACGACCCCCATGCCATCCATAAGACCAATTACATCACCCTTAAGTACAATGAATGGAGATTTACAAGGTTTTAATGAAACTGAATAACATAGTTCTTTACCCACCAGTGAGTGGCCAGATGCACATAAAAGCATCAGTGCTCTGTTTGTGTATATGCACCGAGGCTTCATTTAATCCACTGGTATTATTAAAACTAATCAGCAGCAAATCCAACCCTCCTTAGTTCCTGGACACACAAACCCAAAACCTACTTCCTCTTCCCCTGGCAAAATTAAGAACTTGTTTCAGGACATACATCATGTTTTTTTTTAAAGGTTTGAGGTTTCTCGTAATTACAGGGAATCAAAGGCTAATTTGCGCAGGATCAAAGAAAGGCATTCTTCAGTAATCCAGGGGTGTTGCAAATCTTTTGTAATCTCCCTGTTGCCTTCCACCACTGTTTGACATTGATTTACTGTATTAAAAGGAGCGGTGCCATTAATTATGGGGGCGGCTGGTGCTGGTGTTTACTCATGACAAAACCCGAGTGCCACAGTCTGCTATGTGGAATATAGATCTCCCCTCTAACCTGTTTGCTCTCCGCTGTTGAAGGTGTGCTCTCTTGCTTACCCTTGGCTTTGGGTTGGAGTTTGTCTGGCTGCTTCCTGGTCCTGGTCTGTGATGTGGGCTTGGAGATTAGGAGGGATCAACTCTTGGTGGCTCTTAGTTTGTTCAGTGTGGAGATTTGGAAACAGACACGTCCCCCGTCTGTAAGCTGGATCAAATCTCACAATATATCTTTTTAGGGACCTATGTCTTTTAACCAAAATCCATAGGTTTATTGGTAACATCTACAAAGTAGTCAAACTATTATGAATCTTTTTTTTATTAATTTATTTGTTACAAGGTATTTCTAGACCTTCAATATCTATTAATAGTTGCCAGGACAGGTGGAGGAGATAAAGATGCTGAGATTCTCTTAAGGAGAGACAAGGATGGACAGGATCAGGACTGAGGTGATTAGAGGGACAGGAAGGTTGGGAGAAAAAGCTAGAGAAGACAGATTGAGATGGTTTGGACATGTTCAGAGGAGGGACAGTGGATACATTGGTAGAAGAATGATCCTAGAGATGGAGCTACTAGGTAGGAGACACAGAGGAGATTGATGGATGCAGTGAGGGAGGACATGAAGGTAGTTGGAGTCAGAGTAGAAGACACAGAGGACAAGGAGATGGAAAATGCTGATTCGTTGTGGCACCTTGTAGATAAGAGAAAAGCCAAAAGGTGAAGAGAAAGACGTAGAAGTTGTCCACGGTTCGGTATGCCAAGCTATTTACATTTTTGGACAATTTTCCCTTCATTTATAGCTGTTTCTCCTATAGTATATGACTTTACATTTCTTTTGCAGCCTTTCAGCTCTTTCGAGACCAACTTCATTTTTTTTATGTTTGATTGCTTACAGCAATTTTTAGTGTCATCAATCGGCCACGACAATCAAATTTCTCTGTTTTTAGTAGCAGTGCGCTGGACCATTAGCTGGCTGGTCCAGGTCGTTCAGCGTTATAAAACTTAAGTATAGCAGAGGGAGCATTTGGCTATTGGGTAATTTTACATAATCAAATGTGCCCTCCTCAAAAAGTTTGGACATCCCTGGTGTAAATCTTTAAAGTTAGGTAAAGTGCTTCAGCATCTGGCAGAAGCAAAGGCTAAGATTGTATTTCCATCATCTTAAAAAGAAATACTCCAACCAGACAGTTGAACCAGAGTTACACTTAAGCACATTTGTCTTCTAGTGTTCTGTGGATGTGCCACGAAAAGTGTGACTCACATTCTAAGTGAAAAGCTGGACCTGTGACCAGAGACTTGTGTCACAGAAGCCAAAGTCATCGTTCTCGTTGCATGGCTGAAGTATCTCTGAGCTCTACGGGGATATGACTCTTCGTCACATATCATTCCCATCTCTTATCTGCATCTGTGAGAACAAATTCCATATAAATGACCTTAGAAAGAATGCATCGGGCTTTGTTGGCTTGAACGCAATCACATAATCACAACATCCTGCCTGCAGGTCTGGCCTGTGATCCTTGTTGCATGTCATCTGTGTCTCTTTAAATGATCAAATAAACTCTTTACTTTATTTGATATAAAACTGGGTTTGTCAGACGTAGATACGGAGATCAAAAGATGCCAGATTTCAGACCTGGAGTCAGACTGTGTACCTATTGTCTGCTCATATTCCTTCGCTCAGAGGCTTGGCCACAGATGGTAAAAGTCTAGGCTGGGCTGGAAACAGGCTGTCCAGTGCACACATTTCTGAACTAATGGAGAATGTGTAAGTGAGAGCCTCCTAATTTCCCAATAGAGGGGTGGATCAAAGATGTGATATGATTAAAGGAGAAATACAAATGTAGTGTACGGGAGAAGCAAACGTTGGTTTTATTTGTGTTGTATGAGGTCAACATCTTACACTGTCAAATTAAAACAGTTGTTTTTAATAGCTTACTATGTTGCGCAGACATAATGGACAGAATTCCATCAGTAAATCCACATCAATAAATGGATTGGGCCCCATATCTCAGCAGGACAGCATATACTTTTATGGAAACATTACAACTTCCCAATTATTATTATTATATTTTTTAAATTTATTGGTCATTTTAATGCCTGGTGCCACTAATGGTATCTTCTATGAAGAATACAATAAAAACATAAACGTGGAATTACAAAAAAGCACTGTTTTTTTAGCCATTGCTATTGATATAAGAACTTGTGATTTTACTTACTTACTAGGTTATAGGTACAAAATAAACACTTTTGAGCATTGTTGTTGTTACCACTATATATGGCCAAACAAATGTACGCTTAGTTGCATTAAATGATCAAAAAAATGTAGAAAAAAACAGAGTTGTTTCCATAACTGTGTGCACGAGTCTGAAGATAGACTAATTAAATATACAGTATAATATATTTAAAGTGTCTTAAAGATTGATGAATAGTCTACAAACTGAGATTTGTCTGGTACATACAGAAATCTGTTATATTCAGCAAGTGTTTGTTTGATTGTAATTTGAGATACAATCTCCTTCCATGCCTTTCCCCAGGATATGTATGTTAATTAAATATTATTTCAGGACTTAGTTATTATTGCATTAATATCAATTAATCCATACTATAGATATTATGTAAATACAATGGTTAAGATACTGGAGGCTTATTTTTCTTTAAATCTATTCACTGCATCTGCTGTTTTTTGGATCTTTGGTTCATCAGTGTCTCTTCTTATTTCTCAAAGATGAGCAGAGAAGGTAATAAAAGTAGATTTATGTTTATCTTTGCAAAAAAAAAACCTGGATTTAAGGCGACCCTCCCTTTAGAATCAGATTAAAAATGCTCATGTGTTTGTCTCTGGAGCTTCCAACTGTGCAAACACTACACAACAAGAAACTTTTCCAGATTTCTATTGATTTCGTTTGACTCACAATCATAATCTTGATAAATACTGCTGCACGTGTGATGACATCACAAGTGTAAGTAGCCTGTACGCAGAGGTGGAAGGAGTAGCCAAAAATTTTACCTGAGTAAAAGTACTGTTACTTTAGAATAATATTACTCATGTTATTTAATAGTGGAAGGTACTCAGCTAGTGGCTCTAGAGTCCAGGGGCGTATCCAGAGCCCATAAAATGGGTGGGCCCCGAAAAAAATCAGCGGGGCCCAACCCTAAAGTATTATAGCCTAAGTTTGATTATGAACATCATCCCTCGTTAGGACATGGTCAGCCCACTCATTGGATGGGGCGGACCTGACTGACAAGTGGGCAAGTGGCTACGCCTTTTGCTAGAGTCTAGGGTCCAAGATTGAGTCCAACAAAGGAAGGCTGGATCCTTTTAGTGGACTCACGATCTACAGGTAGTGGACTAGACTCTGCAAGGGTTCAAGGTCGAATCCCCCAGCTGCCAGGTTAGCTCTGAGCATACAACCATTCCAGTTTAGTTGGCAGTGGTGGCCTAGCGGCTATGGAAGGCTTCATAGGACCATCCCAACCAACATAACTTCCATTGGGCTCAACACCCACAGGAAGGCCCACAGTAAGGTACGGTGTGATTTGGGTGACAGTCTTGAAGACTGCGACCCAGCAACTGATAAGTGGATGAAAATGAATGAATGCTTATCAGTATCCAGTATTTTGGATGCAAGTATCAAAGTAATGAGCTCAGTGCAGCCTAACGTAGCAGAGTAGGAGTGCTGTTTCTTCTTCCTCCCTAAATCTACATAAAGATTACACACCTAGAGATATTTTATTTTGAAAAACCCATTCAAGTATATTTAACAAATTAAATGTAACTTTGTTACTGCCCACCTCTGCCTGTACCTCCACGATTTCCATACCGTGGACCTGAGTAAGAGTGATGTTCTAACTGACTCATACTTAATTAAGTCAAATTAAATCAAGTCCCGTTCTTGTTAAATGGACGCTCCTTAATCACTGCTCCTAAGACCACTGATAAGACAGAGGAGCCGACCAGTCCGCCGACCGGCTGTTGAAGATGCTTTAAATCTTCTAGACTGGACGCTGAATCAATTGTAGGTGGTCTAATCATCTCATCTCCTCACTCCAACTCATCTTCTTTGAATCTTTAACCCTCCGCAGTGACACAGACATACACATACACAAATGTGATGCTGCTGACCCAAGAAGACAAATCAGAAAAGCCTCGGGCCTCCGCCTGCCCAACCAGAGAGATGAGGTCATCTGAATGAACCTCATTTTCCCTCAAATTGCACCTCTGATCAGCACAGTGTTTCCTGCAACAATTACACTGACCCCGAGTCCTCATTAGCAAATGTGTGTGGAGAAGAAAAAAAAAAAAAAAAAGAAAAAACACAAAGACCACTTGGTTTGCAAAGAGCAGGATGTTTGGTTTAGAGTTTAGAGTTGCACCAGCGTTTGAACCTCCTTCCACTTTATCTCCTGCCGTGTCTTGGAGGCTTCTTCTCAACGCTGGCCCTTTGATTAGGGTTCTCCTGGGTTCTGCTTCGTGTGCGAGGAGTCAGAGGATGAGAGCGTTTTTCAGTAATGCTGAGGTCAAGGTGCAGCGTCCCTCACAGGACGCCCGGCTGAGACGGATATCATTCCGAAGAGGAGACATATGTCATTTAAAAGATCACCCACCATTAGGAGGCCGTTTAAAGACATGAAAGGAGAGGGCTTTTTGACTTAATACAGTGACTCAGTATTTAGCCTGTTAGCTATTTTTGGCTTGTAATTAGGAGCTGAATCACCTTGTGAGTATTTCATTCTCCTCTGGTTTATTTTAACCACTTAGGGTTGGTTTATTTTAAGTAAACTCAAAGATTTTTCATCCAGTCGGGAGGAAAAGTAGCTCCTTAATATGATGCACACACGCCGAGACAAAAACACAGGACTCTATGTAAAAGTCTGAATCCAGGAGGTCAGACACGGGGCGTCCAACTTGCGGACACAGTGTTTATTTGTTGTTCAGGTTTTCTGAGCCTGACCCGATTCTGCTGCTGTTTGTTTTACAATGTTCCCGATATGAAATTATTACTGCTGGAAGGGGAAAATGAATCCGTACAGTTGAGGAACAGATCTGTGAACGGGTCTAGTCCAGACTTCGCATGCACACATGTGGGATCAGAAACAGATGATAATCAGACTCAGATCCAGAGTCTGGCTCGGATGGTAAACATATCTGCACATTGGGTGGCTTATCTGTCCTTGATCCCAATTGGGCTGCCAAATAAATCAGCTGTTCCTTATCAGACCGAGTTGGGACCCATAGATGAAGAAGCTTATCAAGACTAGATCTAATCTGGCTGATATTTGAAGCAACACCAGAACTGGTTTGGACTTATACTTGAATCACATCCAGATCCAGTTTGGATCCATATGGCCATGAAAGAGGAGCAGTTAATCCACCCTAGATCAATTTGTACCTGTTACTTCGTGTACTGGTCCAAACCAGATCCAGACGGGATAAGCTTCTTCATCAGTGCACAGGGGTAGGGTCTTTTCCAGATTGTTGACCAGGAGCCCTGTACTGGGTGCAGTCTGCACAGTTCAGCGGTCCATCACAAACATTCATTTGCACTCAGACTCACACCAGTGGTCATTTTAGGGTGAACAATTAACCTATTCCTGCTTGTTTTAGAGCTGAAGAAGGAATCTGGAATTCCATGAAAAAAAAAGAAAAAACCTCCAACAACACCAAGCAAAAAGCACCATTAACTACGACCGGGGGTGGAATGGTGATCTTCTCACTAGAAGGAAAGTACACTGACCGCAATTCCACTGTGTGGCATAAAAAAAAACAAGTAACTAAGGCAACATTGGAGCTCCAAATGTCAAACTAATAGCAGTTACATCATGTTTGAACCACCTAATATTTTTTGGCCAGTCGCTCTGTACAGCTGCAGTAAAAGGCATCATCAGAACGGTAGTATCAGGACAGCAGGATGAGACCCAAGGGCCAGCAGAGTGGACACAAGGGCCAACTAAAACCAGGGACTTGAGTTGGTCGGGACTCTTGAGTTTGGCCTTGTTATGCACCAAACCATATATTTTCTGCGTTGAATGGATTTGCCTGGAGTTTTAGTTTGGACCAGCAGTGGGCAAACTTTTTGACTCGTGGGCCACATAGGGTCCTAGAATTAGACACAGGGGTCGAGTCAAGAGCAGAAAGATTTTTTTATAGAACTAAGATAAATAGCAGGTAAAACTAATGTTTAAAACCTAAAATGTTCAACATCTTATAGGTTTTCTGGTGTCATCTACTAGGGAACAGTAATCATTGCATGGAAAAGACAGAAATTTAATGATAATACAAATCAATAATTTATTTGAACAAGGCTGGTGGGCCTCATTAAAAAGTTCAACGGGCCGCACCTGGTCCCCGGGCCCTATTTTGCCCATGCCTGGTCTAGACTCATTGTTCTCTTTTGAATATCCAGGTTCCAATGTTGATCACTTTGACAGTAATGCCTTGTGAAACAGTGTAGTCACTGAAACTCAACACCCTTCGTGGCCCTTGGTTTTCAACATCTTCACACTGACAGCTTGCTGTACAGTATGTTTCCAGCCTTCATTATGTCCACATGTACAGTACGCTGCATGGACTCAGCCCTCAGCAGCTGGCAGAAGAGAATGGGTGGAGAGAATGGGTTGAGTCCCTGATGCTGATCAGTTAGAAATTGTGCAAAGATAATTTTGGATCCCAAATCCAATGCATGGGATTTGGACATCCCCGTTGATTATTTTTACATATTGCTCATGTAATCAGACTAGCCCCATGACCTTGAGTGAACCTGAACCAATGACAAATTTCTAAATATTTGTCTGGACCCTGCCCTACTGGCTTTAGTCATTTATCCTCGCTCTTATTCTGAAATGTGGATGATAATATTGTTCCACTGCATTAACTGACCCTTTGGACATCTTTGTCGTTAAATGTGATACAGATGTTGACTTCAGTGAACTCCAACGAGCATGTCGACATTTTTAAGTCATCACGGTGAACCACATGGCACATTCAATATCATCTAATCCCATTTTATCATATTTATCTTGGCATATGCAGCACAGAGTCAAAAGTGTTTAGACAACCTCTAGATGTTTTTGTCACAGATTTTGGAACGATGTTTGAAATGTCCCCCTAATTCAATGGTGTCAGACAGTTTCTTGGGAGGGGCCAGGATAAATAAATAGCCAAGGAGCAGCTGCTCCTGTGATACTCAAGACACCAAATGCTTTTGTTTAGCTAT
The DNA here is from genome assembly GCA_016785265.1 of Paraplagusia blochii. NCBI lineage: Eukaryota > Metazoa > Chordata > Actinopteri > Pleuronectiformes > Cynoglossidae > Paraplagusia > Paraplagusia blochii. The sequence continues at coordinate 22,971 of JAFBJS010029209.1, forward strand.
TGCAATTTAAACACACAAAGTGTCAGACTGTCCTGCAGTCCTGACAGGGAAGCGTTGTGAATGTAACAAGTCCAGACATTAGAAAAAACATAGAAGTTGTGAACAAGTGTAACTAGACGTAAAAGTAAATAACAGAAAAAGTAAATTAGCTAAATACTGTATGATTTCCCCCCCAAAATTGCGTTAAAATGAATGCTAAAACACACTGAAAAACCAGTATAGATATTTTATTTTATTTATTTATATTTGGAATATCCCTCTAGATCAGTCATACCCAAAATATGGCCTGGGGGCTGGATGCAGCCCGTTAACTTTTGTAATCTGGCCGCCAAACTTATCCAAATTATATAATTGGATCTTATTGTGTTTAAACCTTAACCTTGCAATGGCCATAGATTATTTTCGCTATAGATGGTATTGTAGGACTGCAGTGGTGGCCTTGCACCCATAAATTACAAAAAAATTGGGTGTGCAAGGCTTTGGGTTCAGCTGCCTAAGTGCCTTTGTGGTGCTCAGAGCATAGCACCGTCCCAATCCACATAACTTCCAACGGGCTCACCACCCACAGGAAAGTTCACAGTATGGAGCAGTGTGATTTGGGTGACAGTGATGGAGACTGCTGCCCCTGAGATCCAGCAACAGGTAAGCTGGTGAAAATGAATGAATGGAAGGATAGTATAGGGAAGGGTAAAATCATTCCAACAATTAAGCCTTTATAGATCACTTTTACGTGCCATTTATGTTCAATTTAAATGAAAATGTCTAACTGTGTCGATTTCAGTACCATTGTGACCTGCTGGTCCAGAAGATTGCCAGCTCTGGATGCCATTCATCTGGAAGTTTGTAATTGACTCTGATCAGACCAACTGCATGGCAGGTAAGAAACCTACCACTATACCAGCCCAGGTCAACAGCAGGTTGGAGATGTAGTTAAGGACAAAAACACTCCCCAAAATCAGTGGCCACTTGATCAAGTCATTGAGGCAAAGGATCAAAATTCAAGAAGGATCAAGGTGTGAGCGTTTAGCACAACCTTCATTTGTTGAGTGGCCAGGTCAAAAATGTGAAGTTTAATTGAATATAATTTAAAGGGCAAGGCAACAAACAACAAGTTGAATTCACCTTTGTATAATATGGTGAATATGAACCTTTGTAACTTTTGTGGTAGTGTAGAAAACACCTAAATATGTTTGGTTTTAGGTTCTAGCAAGTTAATAACATTTTAATTTTAGGCATTTTGGGAATGTTATTTTAGTACATTTTTCAATATGGTCAAGCCTTGTGATTTGGTGAGATTTTGACATGCTCTGAAATTAGTGTTTTTAATACAAAAACTATCCACTAGGAAGCATGTTTTTGTCATTTTGGGGACTTTTTAATTTCTGTCAATATTTGCCATGGTAAGGCTATAAACTTGAATATTTTTGGTGATATTTGACATAGTGCTGTTTAATTAGGGGTTTTCTTTGCAGTGCTGAGCACACAGTGATTAGTCAGTACCAACACTGCCAACTGAGCTATAAAACACACAGACCCTGTAAGTAGGAGCGGTGAGTTCTTAATAACTCATTCATGTTGCTTTGGGCCAAACAGCTCCCACTTGAGAGGGAATGATGTACGAGTGTCCGTGAGAAGTGGACACAAGGAAACGTACAACAGACTAATTGATGCAGCACCAGTCTTTAAATCAACCATTCTATCACTGGTTCTTCCACAGCACTGGGGGAAGAGAAACACTGTCAGAGATTAGTCCTTGATTTGTGCCACTTCTAAGCGGTTTGTCTAGAACTAGATTTGATCTATGTGATGAGTTACTACATTCTGAGTCAAGACATGGATGACATATGTTACATCATCCATAATAAAGGAGGACGTAATGCCCTTCTGGGAAAGATAGGACATCGTAGGTGAGCAAATTTGATAGTTTGTGCGATAGATGTTCTACATATGCAGGAGTTTGTAGGAAAAGAGACAAAACGGTAAAATTGACAACTTGTGAATCATGAAATCATGGGAGTTGGTAAACTTTGTAAAAAAAAATAATAAGTTGAAGCCATTGGCTCAAAATCATTGCTAATTCTGCATAGCAAGACACTGAGTCTGATTTTACTCTACATGACACACAGGATGGTCAACATAGACAGATCTGGACAGATCTGCAGGCAGGCCAGTGAATTACCCAATCTCAATGAAATCCAACTTTCATGAAGTCCTAAGTAGTTATTCTAACAATGTGTAAAATGTATTTCTAGTTGAAATCTCTCCATCGTTGAATACTACAAAACCTTTTTGAAATTCAAAATTTTTATTATTATTATTATTATTTATTTAATTTTAATGAGGTTAAAAAAAGTTGCATTTAGTTTAGTTTAGTTTTTTTTACAAAGAATTTAGAGACAATACCAATAGGCGGAAAACAGGGGGAAGAGTTGGAGGAGTCAAAGTTGTTGAGTTGCTCTTTAGGAGAGACAAGGGTGGACATGATTAGGAATGAGGTGATTGAAGGGACAACACAGACAGGAGGGTTTGGAGAAAAAGCTAGAGAAGCCAGATTGAGATGGTTTGGACATGTTCAGAGGAGGGACAGTGGATACATTGGTAGAAGAATGACCCTAGAGATGGAGCTACCAGGAAGAAGACAAAGAGGAGATTGATGGATGCAGTGAGGGAGGACATGGAGGTAGTTGGAGTCAGAGTAGAAGGTGGATTATCAGCCAGTACTGTATACAACAACCAGCCCAATGCATTTTTATTCAAATGCAGTCTAAAATGTGTGTTAATGGTTTCTGTGTGCAAGTCAGTATCTACGATCATAAAATTGAAAATGCATGTACTGCTGGTGTGTCTCGTGTGTGTTTCAGTTTTATGTTTGCCTTTTGGAGTGAAATACAGGAATTATTCTCTAAGACCTATTCTCTCTGCTGTGTCTCAGTACAGTTTCTGTCCAAATAACATCTTCTGAGAATTTCTCTTCTTCACGCCTGTTTTTCCATGTATATGTAGCCATAACAACTTAAGGATAATCTCTCTTTCTCACTCATAATATTCAGAATTTTTCACACCTGCAACCTGCCGTCAAGCACTGCCAAAACATTTGAAAATATTTACCCGTTTTCATTACCGCCTCATTGTTCGAGGCTCATGCAGCTCCAGGACTGTCCTCTGACGGACTGTGACCCACCATGTGAGAGACTGTCAAACATCATGCTTTCATTTATCCTTGCTGACACGGTGTGCAACTGTCATATAAAAATGGGGTGGGAGGGGGGACTCAATATTTGACCTCCGCTAAGCAAAATATTAACATATTTCTTCAGTGATCTCGCACAGGCTGCTACGCTTGTCACCAAAAAGGAGAAACTCTCAGGGTTTGTTTGGATGATGTTAAATCCACAGTCTATTGCTCATCTCTTTGATGTTTCTAGTTTGCGTTAACTCGCAGAAAAAAGCTAATGCTCTCCATACCTGAAATCGTACAAATTGTACAAGCAGAGCACGTTGTAGAAAACTGCTGCAGGCGTGTCCTAAACGCCATGACACCCTCTATGTCAACGGTAACTGTCACATCAAATGACTGTAGGCCGCATTAGCAGACTTATAATTTTGCCACAAGTTTTCAGACGTACATCAATCGATCGACGGGCCGGATGGGCAGCCTGTGTCCTTCAACCCCCCCCACCGCCAAGTTACCGCTGAGGTGCGAGTATGGTATCGTCATAGTCATGGTATCGTCACACACTACTCAGCCAGCAGCCCCCTGCCCACTACGGTAATGGGTTAAATGCGGATGTATAATTTCCTGGAAGATACTCCTGAGGGAGTTCGAAAAAAAAAAAAATATATTGAAAATTAAATTGAATATTCCACTAAACCAGTGCTTCCCAATATTTTTCTGTTACGCCCCCCCAGCTAGAAGAAAACAATTCGCGCCCCCCCATAAATAATAGCATTTGTCTATAAAATATATATAGGTACACCTCTGCATAACATCGTATCCCTGTTAACATAAAGAAACAAAAAAAGAGATATATTTCAACTTACCAGGATGTGCAATTACACTTTATTGTAGTACGGCGGAAAAAGAAAGAATGTTTCCCAGGGTCACACGCGCCCCCCTCAGCATCGCACCGCGCCCCCCCAGGGGGCCCGCCCCACACTTTGAAAATACATGCACTATACCATACTGCACATGCGCTAACATAGATACGGAGAAGAGAAAAGGTCAACAACCACGTCTGCCAAGACATTTCCTGTTTCTTTTTCTAATAAATTTGGCAGCTGCTTTAACCCATGGCAGTTCAGGCTACAGGAGTTTGACGTGTCAGGTAAGATCGTACAGTCTGGACAGTCGATCCAACCCGAGAACACCAGTCCTGAGCTACAATCTGATCAACCCTGAGATTGACTGCTACAGTGTAAGCGCCATATTGCTTATTAGAAGCAATCGCTGTTAACGCCCTGCTTTACACAAATTGTAAAGTTGTGCAAAGCAAACTCTCCAGATGATCCTATGACCTTCCCCATGGTACAGCTACAAGCAATCTGCAGGGTTGGCAGTTAAAAACCAGAGACTCCAGATGATAGTTATTTTCTGCTGCTAGTAAGCAAAATTCTAGCACAAACATAGATAAACATAGATAGCCTTTATTGTCCCTAAAGGGAGAGTCTTCTTTACCTTCATTATACCACAGGAGACAAAGACATGTTGACATCAACACCATGAATGGTTTTACTATTTAGGCAAAATTAAACCCCAATCATCTTCAAAGTGTCATTTTGAAGGTAAAGCTATGAAGTTAGCTCTATTGAATTAAAGATAATGAAAATTCCATGCAAACAAACTACTCCAACCAGAAGGGTCCAAGAGATCCCACGTGGAGAGAGATTTGTGAGCTGCTTGGAAATCATAAAAGCCAGCTCTTCTAAAAAAAAACTGAGCCAAAGGAGTAAAATCCTTGAAAGGAGCTGGACTTTTAATCGCTCGTAAAATGAAACCTCAACATTCTGATGGGGTGGAATTCTCTAAATTCTAAGAAAATTGTGGGGCTAAAATTCAACTTTCTTTAAAATATCATTATTACAATAAAATACACGTCAATTTTATGTTAAACGCATCCTCATTGGAGGCAAAAAAGTTCACAAAGTTCACTTATTAACATATTTAGATACAGCAGATAATGTTTTGTGATGTTGGTTTAGTGAGAAACAGTGGTGAAAACATGTCCCTTGACATTTTTCTCCTCCATTTTGGATAAAAATACCAATTGTAGGAGAAGTCTGGTCCAAGCTGGTGTAGACATGGACTATTCTTCATGCCAGATAAAACAATAATAAGAAAAACTAACTCCTACCCCAGTATGCACTAGGGAATTCCTGCAAAAACACCAAACATCAGGTGAAATATGTAAAAAAAAAAGGGATTCCTACATTATTATGTCTGAGGTGATAAATTCTCCAGTTTTTTTTTAAGTGCCTTCCTTCAGTGAAACATACCTGGCTGCTGCCATACAGAGGCTGGCAAACATTTGACGTCGTTCTGCAACAATTCTCTTCCTGCATTGCTTCTTGACAGTGAAAGCGGAGTCAGAGACGAACAATAGAAAATGTCCAAACACGTTGTCACAGTCAAACGCATTTGCCATGTTCCAGTCAGTCATCTAATACTGATGTGTCCTACGTGGCAAGCTGACACCACTGCTTTTGTCTTCAGCTTAAATTGTTTTAGATCCTGTTTTGTGCGGCTGACACATCAGTTGACTGGTACGCTGATCCGGTGCCTTGCACATGCTCCTGCTTGCTCCCCGACACAGTCTGGAGCTGAGTTTCCAGCTAAGACAGCGCTGCTGTCATTGCAGACACCTGAAGAGCAGATATGTGCTGGCTCGTCGGGAGAGGTGGGTTCAACATGCAAGGGTTGCCACAGTTGTAGTTGTTTTCCAACCCTTTCATTTTTGTGTTCTCGAATGGTAGGAAATTCACACGAAGGAGTCGCAATTATGAGCAGTGAAAGGAGTGGACTTAGAAAACAGAATTCCTTGGAATGTCATCATGTTTCAATATCCGCAGAACATGGACAAAGATATGTATTTCTAACAGAATTATTTTGTGCCTACTCCAAGTTGGGATCCACCAATACGACTGCAATACTAATACTGTATAGACACTTGTTCCTAATACTTATGCTGGGAAACATGTCCCAATTCAGCGATGTATTGGATAGACTGTTATAAGTCAGACAACAACACTGAGTCTGGATCAGCGTGAGGTTTCTTTATGTATTTTCTCGATGGCGGTTAAGTAGCAGACACCAGCTGCCATGTTGCCATTGAAGAGGCTCTGAGCACAGCATCGTCTCGACCCACACAACTTCCCACAGGAAGAATCATAGTATGATTTGGGTGGCATTAGTGGAGACCCTGCGACTCGACAACAGATATAGAATAAAAATGTATTGAAAAAAATGGATGTTATTCCCACCAGTCCTCTTAAAATATCCCCTCAGTGTTTACCTGTAACTTTATTCTGCTTTATTCTACATTGATAATTTATTCTCAATATATACATGGTCAGTATGGAACCACTATTAAGATTAAATGTTTTTTTTTTTAGGAGTATATTTTAGGTTTAGTCCAATGAGACACATCTGAAATCACTTTTCTGTTTTCCTACTCCAATTCTTCACTTCACTACGCATGATTAATAGTAATTCTGGTACGGTAGACTTTAATAGTGTTTTAGCCAAACATATTGTAAGCATTGTTATATATTTTTTTTACTTTTTTAAAATGTGTGGTTTGAACATTTAGCCCTGCTTTTGTGACTGCTTTTAATTAATATTGTTTTATTATTATTATTATTATTATTTCTTCTTCCCAGTTCTGCGGCAACTACCGCTGGCTGATTTGTCCGTAATCTGTTACAGCCTAATCACTGTTCTGTAACACAGCAGATATAAATGCAGGGTAACACGGGGGTCTAACATCTCCACGGACCTCTCGCTGCAGAAACATTAGGAGGACACGGGGGAGAAGATGATATCTGCTGCCACCCAAAGACCGTAACAAATGACTCAACATTTCTAAGCATCAAAGCCACAGTGTGCAATGTGGCGTCTGACCTGCAAGGTCTCCGGACTCCATGACATCAGACCGAGTATCACGTCATGGTCAACCTCAACCTCTGAGTGCTAATTAACACCAGACAGAGGGATCATGGACAAAGCTCAGGGCATTCCCATTCATCACTGAGCGGCTTAGTTTGTTTATTTGCAGATGTAGATGAGAGAATAAGGGCAGATTGTGGAAATTAGTGGAAAGAAAACCCAGAGGGATGTAAAAAATTAACAAATAAAAAAAGGTGGGTGAAACCCCTCTGCGCGCGGGGGTTTCACCGTCTGCTGCACCGTAGCATCTCAACCACGGCATCTGCTGAGCACAGGCTAGAATGGCACAGCGGGCCCTCCTCTCATGTGACCCAGCAGTCCGTGAAGTGTCATCAACCTTTATGAGATGGAAGAAGAAAGGTCTAAAAGCCTGTACATGATGAAAGAGAGCATGTTTGCTCTGCTGCCTTTAAATGGACTCTTTAAAGGGCAGCACAAAGAAAAAGAAGAAGAAATGAAACGGGGGGAAAAGCAGATGCAGTCTTTTCAGGGAAGACATTTCTCTAAACAGGGACCAACTAGTCCTCCCTGCTTCTAAACATGAACTTAATAAAGATTCCAGGCGTATTTTAGTTCAACCTGTGATAACTCCACTCACCGGAGTGGTGGGATTTCGTGGTAGTGGCAGCTCCGCAACTTTACTACTGTTTCACGACAATCAATCAAGGACAGAGGAGGAAGCGGGGAGAGTTTGTCTGTTCTGTGCATGAGTTTATTTGTGTGTGTGCTCATCATAGGTGGTATTTAACAGGTAAAACGGTTTAATGCTGTTTACAGACGACCTGAGGAGCAGGATGGAAACACGTCTCACTGCTGAAAACTATTCTCGCAGACCAGAGAAGACACAGGAACGAGGCTAACCTTAATTAAATATATTTAATGACATCTAGTGCTGCAATACTTGTTTGCCTAACAGTCACTCAACGCTCAGGATTAAATACGGCAGAACAACATAGCAGGCCACATGGACAAGACCTGGGTCTCTATTCAATCAACTTTTCATTGTCAAACATTGTCTGATATTGTTATAGAAGTCCCACAGAACAGGTGCTTATCATGTCAAAAAGTATTTTACGCTGTCAGTTTAATTTGCTCAAAATAAGCACTAAATAAGGGAGATTTTTGTCCAACTGACACAGTTCTAGTTTTCTAGATGATTTGCCATTAATTACAGATGGCAAAATGGGTAAACACAGACACACAACTTTTAGGAAATGTAAAAAAAAAAGTAACAAAAGTAGACTTAAATGCTTAATATCTGCTTTTCAGTCATCCAAAAAACAGATTAAGGGAAACTAGACTGAGTAAGTTTCTTGAAGGTTGACTTGTTGACTTTACCTCTCATCCAAGTCAACTTCTTCAGTTCTATTTTGAGGGTAAAAGCTAAAAATCTGTCCAAAAATACAAAAGGTGGTTATAATTATTCGGGCTGGTGATAAACTTTCAGTAAAGTTCATTCATTCTTCTACTTCTGCTTATCACTGGGTTGGCAGTCTCCTCAATTGCCTTAAACCTTTTGGACCCAAGTTGGCTCCAAGTTAACCACTAGGCAACCACTGCTGTCCTGAGTAAAGTTTATCGGAAAGGAAGAAAAGATAACTTCAGTGGAGACGTTCCATGCTCAGTGCACCTCAAGGGTAACATGGCAGCTGGTGGTTTCGAACTTGAAACTCTCTAGACCCAAGTCTGCTTCCTTAACCACTAAGCCACCACTACCCACCGTTCTCCAGATAAGAAAAAAACAAACAAAAAAAAAAAACGTAGATGTATTAAAACCAGGCCCAGCTCTGTGTTGGTGAAGACAGTCATGAGAAATTAGGTTTAGCAACTGCATCAGGAATTGCAAAAAACAAAAAATGTGTTTACAGTTATACACTGATTGCACTTCATTTTTTATTAACTGAGGGGCACTGAAAAAAAAAATGTTTTTTATGCTTCATTACAGACATTTTCCAAATGTTTGAAGTGGGTTTGCAAACTTAATGTCGAGATAACAATCTGTCCAACAGAGTTGCTTAACAGTTATTAGAATTGGCCGGGAACGGCACTTGTAATCTGGTCTTAATTGGCCAAAGCCTCTTGACATGTATCAGAGAAGATGCAGGCTCTAAAGCAGATGCAGGAGTCTGGATTTGCCCAAACGTTATCATGGAATTATTCATACCTCCTGCCAAAAACCTGTTGCAAACCCGTGGTATGCAGCTACCAGGGCACCAGCTACCAGAGATATCAATGCTGAGCTTCAGTAAATACTGCACTGCGCTTTTGCAAATGACAGATTTCCCCCCGGTCGGTGAAAGTTTTCAGCGTTATCATCAAAAAGGATTCCAAAAGCTGGAGCCGAACTCGGTGTCAGCTGTTGTAACAACAGCTGTTATAAAAAGGAGAGAAGTTATGACGGTGAACAATCATCACACAGCTTGAAAAGTAGAGCAAACACCTGTTTGAACGGCACCACGGCTCTGAAATATGACTGTGGGAGTCGACCCCGTTGATTGATCTACGATAGGAGCTGAAAACATCGCACCGAGGTGTCGCCTACCACACGGTTGCAACTGCGACCGCCCCGTTCTGGAGCCATAAAAGGAAAGTAAACAGCAGCTGAAGCATTCTACCATCAAGAATGCGAGGAGGTGAACTCTGTGCCGCGGAGCTGACTCACCTCAGTGATGTCAGCTCCGCGTCATGCTGCAAACACGCTCTGATGTCAGAGCTGTGTTTGTGTTTTTGTACCGTCTGCTGGACACAGATAAATGAGCCGCACTTATTTACTCAGACACTCATGATTCCACCGGGCCTTTCTGCTGTATCTCAGAAATTTGGTTCTTTACGTAACACGGCGTGGTGCATGGACAAGTATGCAGGGTTTGAGAGGCGTCTGCTGTTCATCATTCTGTTTGCTACGGCCAGGGCTGGAAATAAGATTGACTGCTACAGAAGTCAGCGATCTTGTACTTTGCTGAAGGTTGAATAGACGGTGCAGTAAATCAAAGCTGGCGTGGACCAATATCTGGTCCTGAATGATGGCACGTGGAGTGTGACAAAGACAGAAAAAAAATTTGTATCAAATATTGCTGCTTGGTGGTACTTTTTGTTTTACTTTCTTTTCTGCAAACATTAACTTAATGCATTGGGTTTTATTTATTAGTTTCTAAATTAGCAGATACAGAATTTTATAATAATTGCAGGTCAGTCAAACATATGCAAAAGTAGGCCGCAAATGCAAATCTAATGTATGATTTAAAGACTTTATTTGACCCAAGCAATTTAGAAAAAAACAAACAAACAAAATAACAAGTATTTTATGTTTAATCTTTATAGAAAGACAAAAAAAAAATAAAAAAATACTTATCCGTATCCTGACAAGTCCAGTTTTAACAAAATTCCAATGTAACATTAGGAAGAATCAGTGCTAACTGCATCATGATTGTTATATAAAAGAGTGTGGTTCCACTGGGGTTTGAACCCAGGACCTTCTGCGTGTAAAGCAGACATGAAAACCACTACACCATGGAACCTATGAGTTGCAGCAAAAGCATAAAGAGATAAAAGAGCAAATAACACAAGTTAACAAGTTAAGTGCAACAATGTCGAATTAAAAGCACATCTGACAGAGATTTCTTTCTAAAGATGTTGAAAAATCATTTCCTGTTATCCCTGGTGTCAGGGAATTAGAAGGAATATTCCGTTTGCCTCCCCATTCTAATGTTTGCCCTTTACCCCACTGTTTCTGTTCTTTTTCTCTTGCTGACGTATTTTTCAATGGAAAGAAAAGTGTAAATTGATTTTACATCACACATGAAGATGCAATGTTTCAGTTTCCAAAACAATAAATTCTGTGCACAGCAGTGTTTAATATCACATACCATAACACCTCGGCAGCTCTGACGAAAAAGCCTGCATGTCCTTAGAACTGACACCTTTCCACTGTTCTGACTGTACTGTCTCACACTGGAACGTGAACATAAACGTCGTCTGTGGCCTGTTCGATTCTCTGGTTTAAATCACGCATCTACACTTTAACAGTCTGCTTTCTCAATGACGTCTATAAATAAAAGAAGTCTTTTGAACATGAGATTTTGGTTTATTTATCTGTGCTCACAACACAAGGAAATGTGCACCAGGGTTAAATGGTGCTTAAGTGTCATATAAAAGAGCATGGTTCCACCGGGGTTTGAACCCAGGACCTTCTGCGTGTAAAGCAGACATGATAACCACTACACCATGGAACTCATATGGCATAAAAATATGGCATTAAAAGCATAGGGAGATAAAAGAGCAAACACAAGCAAAAATAGAACCAAAATTTCTATCAAGCATCCTCGATTGAGGGAAATGTCACATTTCTGGCTGAAAAGATTTGTATGTAAATATACCCTTAAAATGTACATTATAAAAAATAAGATTAAAATGTGGATGTTGATGGAGAAGTACAGAGCTGGTCAGAAGGAGCTGCATTGTGTTTTTGCAGATTTGGAAAAGGCCGGTGACAAGGGAGGAACTGTGGTTTTGGATGAGGAAGTCAGGAGTGGCAGAGAAGTATCAACTGTTCAGAGCAGACTGTGTAGGAGAGGAGAAGAATAGAGGCAGGATGGAACACCTGGAGAAAATAGTCAGGAGTGATCTGTGATAGAAGAGATTCAGCTAAGGTGAAGTGAAAGGTTTACAGGACAGTTGTGAGACCAGCCATGATGGATGGATTAGAGACACTAGGGATAGGCAGAAGACAGGAGACAGAGTTGGAGATGGAGTGGTTAGAAATGCTGAGATTCTGTTTAAAAGAGACAAGGATGGACAGGATCAAGAACGAGATGATTAGAGACAACACAGACAGGGAGGTTTGGAGAAAAAGCTAGAGAAGACAGATTGAGATGGTTTGGACATGTTCAGAGTATACATTGGGAGAGGAATGATCCTAGAGATGGAGCTACCAGGTAAGAGACAAAGAGAAGATAGAAGGTACAAAGAATATGGGATGATGGAAATCCCATTACCACTGTGAAAACCCCTTAAAAAAAGAAAAGGTGACAAAAAAGAACACTATGGTGTCACACAAACCAATACTATTACTAACCCAAATATCCCATAGTAAACCAAACAAATTTTGACCTGCAACTGACCCATGTTGCCCTTGAAACACAATTCAAAGGGGTAAAAAAAGCCTTATAAAAAGTTAATTTTTTACACTAATTGTGGGCCATAAAAATAATTTAAAGGTGTTCAGAGAGCCAACATAAGGTGTTAATGAAATAAATTGATAGCAGTAGAGTTTAGTCGTTGACGACTAGTGTATAAAATGCAGAGCGATGGACGTCAACTTCACCTATGTCCCTCTGGAGCTCACTTGAGATGAAAAGGAGATTTTTTTTTTCTTTACTGTTTGCATCTAATCTGTTAACAGAATCTAAACTATTTGTGTGAGAGCTGTTAAAACATTAACAAACTGTACAGGCTGTGCTCTAATGCTGCTGTTAAAACATGTTAGAGGTGTTAACGTTTGACAGAAGTGAGGAGCAGGACGGGTGAAGATTAGTGAGGAGGAGGTCAGCAGAGATGAAGAGGACCATGGAGGAGAGTCGCTTTATGGTCTGAGAACAAAGGAGGGAGAAACTGAACATGGGAACACTTAATGGAACTGTGATGGAACGTCAGTAGAATGAGGTTTTCAATGAATCCTAGATTCTGTGTTGAAGCCAAAAACAGACTTTTGAAGATATTCACAAAAGCTTGTTGTCTACATGTTAAAAATGTGGATTTATCATGGAGTTATTAGCACGGTTGTGTTTGGAGATAAAAAAGACCAACATTTGGAAAAAAAAGTTAATTAACGTGAGACTTTCAGAGTTTCTTACGCAACAGCAGTGGCGTCAAACTCATCTTTACCAGCAGGCTTCATCAACAATACTAGTCCATAACATATTACCATATGTAGCTGCAGTTAATTATTATTATTTTAAGTAACAAACAGTCTTTTTTATTGTGTAAAAAAAAAAAAAAAAAGATTTATCAGGTACTAGACTCTTTGTAAGTTCCCACGGGCCATACACAATTACACAGTGGGCAGCTTTTGGCCCCTGGGCCTAGAGTTTGACATGTGTGCCCTACAGAATGCATTGGGATATGTATCTTTTCACATTTGGAAATCTTCCCTAAGATTATGATCACTATAATTTCATAAATTAGAAAAATCTGACCATAGGCCAAAGTAGATATATATTTCAAAATGGGACTGAACTTAATGGGGAAATGAATTAATTATATTTAACAAAATTATTCCGATAAAGAAGTTTTTTTTATTATTATTTCACTGCAATGGCTAACCAAAAAACGTCAAGATGATAAACCAGCAACCTTCTGGGTTTTGGAAGGTCAAAAGAAGAATTATAGATGGTTTGTGGAGATGGTGACAATCAATCAATCAAAAAGAAAACTTAAATGTTTTTATGGTTATTGAGTTGTTCCTTAAAGGCTATTAAAAATAAATTAAAAAGTACAAATATTACATTATAAAAATCCCTACAATACACACATAATCTGGAATTCTTTACTGGAATTGTATTATTCCAGTCCCTGACGCTATATATTAATTAATTCACTAATCAAACTCGCTACAATCCTAATGAAACCTGTTACTATTTCTTATGCTATAATGAGGGTTCTCAAAAGTCAATTGAGATTTCCCCCAAAATCTTTTAATCTCATATATATAAGGGCCTTTTCTGAGAGTGGGATTTTAATTATTGAAGAACCAGAAGAACATAGAAAACAAAGCTGTGTCTTTTTTTTTCTAAGCGAAGGCAGCCTGGTCCCTGAAAAGGTTCCATACATGAGGCGTCGAGGAGAATACCACACAGGCTAAAGGAGACCAACTGCGGAGAGGAGAGAATAATACTTTTTCTACCTCACTCTTCGTGCTCAGTGATCCAGCACAGTGAACACAAAAGCTACTGTTCGCCACTGGACCAAGGAGTCCAACCAGTTACCACCATGATGGGAAAAAGCTCCAAAAGTAAGGCTGTGAGAAAACAGAGCTTTGTGAAAACACAGTGAAGGTCAGGAATCAGTAGGACATGACTTAACTGAATGTGAGATGGATAATGAAATCAACTGAGGGGTTTCACTTATATTCTCCACTGGTCCACATTCTATAATGGACCCCAAAACCATGCTTTTTTTTACCAAGAGCTTCGGTTTAATTGGTCATCAATTCTCACTTTCTCGCAATAACTTAGGGAGCAAAGAACGCTCGTGAGCACATAGCATACAGAAGTATCACAAACAATATGGACGTCAGCCAGAGTTAGCCCAATTAGACTATTTTTATATACAGTCAAAAATGATTAGACCATCCACCTGTTTTCTTCAATTTCTTATTCATTTTAATGCCCGGTACCACAAAAGGTGCATTTGTTTGGTCAAATAATATAATGAAATCAACTGAGGGGTTTCACTTATATTCTCCACTGGTCCACATTCTATAATGGACCCCAAAACCATGCTTTTTTTCCAAGTTTTTCCATGCCATTTTCCATGATTTTTTTTTTTTTATAGTAACCAAACTACGGTAACTTCAGTGAAATTAAAACAAGTAATTGAAGAAAACAAGGGCGT
>JAFBJS010029300.1:0-17266 GCA_016785265.1 Paraplagusia blochii
AGTCATGAGTTACAACTGGCAATTGTCGCCCCCTGGTGAAAATTTGTGTAACACCGCTGCTATAAAACTTTAATTGCTTGCCAACTTTTCCTGGTTTTGCAGTAGTATCAGTTACTTTTATCAAAGGCTTAAAGGCTGTTAGCAATGCCTGTCATGGCTTTGTGTGTAGTAAAAAAAAAAAAAAAAAATTGGCAGAGTAAAGAAATAATCTAATATACAAAAGATTTGAAAATATATACACGTGTGTAAATATAAATATAAAAAAGTTTGAATATATATTTATATATACATAAATACATACAGTATATAATCGAATCTAATAGGAAATTTAGTAAATATGTGTAAAATACAGATTAAAGTCATAAAATGGTGAAGGATCTAAGGTCGCTGCTTTGAGGGATTCTGAGTAACATAATGATAAAAAAAGGCTGATTAAAAATGGTCAGTTTAAGAATATGTATATATTTATGTATATATAATTCAAACAAAATGTTTGTTTTTTTTGTCAAAGTTTAGGTATAAGTACATTAGGAAGTGGTAGTATAGTTTTAGTATTTGTACATTCTGTATTAGGTTGACCCAGTGCTCACCCAAAATTTAATAAAAGCTTGAATTTTTCCCTACGTGGCTGATAAATGTTGCATGATTAACTTGTAAATCCTCCAAATTAATTGGATTAACATTCAACTTTTTTCAATTCAGAATATTCTTAACTGGAATAAACATCATATTGAAAGTAATAATACCACTAATTCAAGGTAAATTACTTTATAACTAATTGAGATGTGAAAAACAGCAGTAATCCGAGGAAATTCACCAGGGATTTAAAGATATCATCAAACACCTTTTTTACATATCTATGCTCTGGTCGTGTGTTTTCTACTGGATTTAAAGTTGTATATGAGAGAAAAAAAGCTGCACATTGAGTTTATAGATGGCTCCTAAGGTGGTAGATCTGTTAAGATCAGTTCAGAATAACTTGGCAGCCTGGTCCAATCCTCCCCTGCGTTGATAGACTTGCCGAGAGCGTCTCTCAGCATGACTCAGGCTACGTACCGCAGGAGGTAGAAAACCTTGTCTAATCCCTTAAGTGCTTTTACAAATACTCATATTTCCTCACTGCGGAAATCTGTAGATTACGGCTGCATCCCATGTATCGGTGGACAATGACTTATTATTGAACTCACATGGAGGCTTTTCAAAGTCCCAACAATCTGATTCATGGCCTAAGAAGATTTTTTATGCCACCGGCTCTGATAGCGTGTCTTCCTACAGCTAGAAATCATTGAAGCTGAAAGAGTTTCTTTGGAAATATAGTAGTATGAGAGAAAACTTTTGATTAACTAAATATTTTTTTCCATTTGGCAATAGCATAGAGAGTAGGTTTGAAGAGTTTGTTGTCTTTGTTTTATTTTGGCAGATTAATGATTGGCTTAATGAACCAACAATAGAAAAAGTGTTTTCTTTTTTTGTTTCAATCATGTTTTGATATGTTCTTAGAAAACTAACAGTACTTAAAAGATTTGAATCATGTCTTGTATGGGCCTGATCTTCTAAACCAGGGGTCTCTGTTAAATAAGTTGAGGACCACCACCCACATTATCATTTCACCAAAGGGCCGCGTCAGCTTTCAGTGTTCAATACAAGAGACAAAATTTAATAAAAAAAAAAATCAGTGTTGGTCAGGGTTTTGAGAACTATAGGATTTACCATAAATTCTATAAAATAATATTATGAATTCAACATTCACATCAAGGTGGGGGCTTGAAAATATTGTTGCACAGGCCGCAAGTTTGAGACCCCGGTGTCAAACAGAGGCCACAATGGTGGATGTTGTTTAAACAGGTAGCATTACATCTAAATAACATCTAAATAAATGAGATACTTAAAAATACATAATCTGCTATTGGCAAAATACGTCATATTTATATGCTTAGATGGTATCTTAATACTGTATGTACTAAAGATTATTTTCTTATAGAAATCATAGATTTACTATGACTTGTTATTATTAATATATAATATATTATTATAATAAATTGCACAGCCCTGTTTATACAGCAAATCAAGCATAATAATTAATTTGGTGTAAAATTAAACAAATACTGAAATATATACATGTATAGGTTAATTCAATGGAGACCCTGTGTTTATATATATATATATGTGTGTATATGCATATATGTGTATATGTATATATATTTTTATATGTATATATGAAATATAAATATGAAACTGATATATTTTTTGTTAACCCTTGGCCTAGTTTTGTTTTCCCCTACCTACAAATCATCAACATCAGAAAACAGATGTGAAAAAAACTGAAAAAAAAAAAACGGCTAAACTGCATAAACATTATATAAGCTGTCATCCACATACATCATGACATTGAATGCAACCACATGCATTCCCCTGGTGTGTTTGTTTGTGCTTATTAGTGCACTCTGTTACGTTATTACTGCACTAGGAAATTGGACGTGTATACATGCATGGGTTATTTATGCAGGTTGTAGAATAATTAGTAAAGTTCCTCTCTGGTGTTTTATTAGAGGCTTCAAGTGTTTGAAGTGCTGTCTTTACCAGCAGAGGATGCTCACAGCTTTGGAGCCAAAGCTGGAGAAGGAGCCAAGCTTCTCATTCCATTTTCCTGGAAGTTCATCCACTGGAGACCCTGTGCTAATAAGTCTTCCCAGTTAAACTTGACCTCATTCTTTAAGCCTTATTCACTGCAGAATTAAGACAACACAAACGTATCTTGCGGACACTTGTGTAATTGCGTCATACTTTAGAGCCTGGCTGCTGCTGAACATTAATGATCTTTTATTGGGTCTGAGATGATGATGATAATAATAATGATAATAATGAGAAGAGCATTTAAATAATAAGCAATAGCGTATCTTAATATTTCTTCACAACAATTATAAAGGATTAAACACATTTTTAATGGACGTTATTGGCTGTTAAATTGGTTTTTAAAAACATTTCACAGTGGCATTGCTTTAAAGGCAGCTCTTTGTCTGTGGTTTCTCATTTACTTGTTTTTTTTCTGTCTTTGTCTGGAAGGTGAATGTGTCTTTGTCTGACCTCTTAGATTGCTCATCTCACTTTGGTCTTCATTTTCCATTTTCACTTTTTTCCCCAGCTGTTTTAGTGTCATCATTCTTTTTTTTTTTACTGCTGCCACAAAAG
The DNA here is from genome assembly GCA_016785265.1 of Paraplagusia blochii. Lineage (NCBI taxonomy): Eukaryota > Metazoa > Chordata > Actinopteri > Pleuronectiformes > Cynoglossidae > Paraplagusia > Paraplagusia blochii. Next base: position 3,190 of record JAFBJS010029300.1, read on the forward strand.
TGAAATTTTTACTGACTTTTTAAATTTCTTTGGGGCTGATTTACAATGAGACGAGCCCAGCTAGGACCTTCGGTGACAGCTGCCTTTATGATGTGTGATTTTAAGCTGAATAGAAAAGTTCCAATGTCTCTTGTCCTGAAGTGACATTCTAAGTTTTTCAAAGCATTTTATGACACTGGTCATTAAAGGCATGCGGACTCGTAGAGGTGAACAGATTGTCATCCGATCGCAATTTGACTTTTCCTTTACCCTGAAACCACATTATCCTCGCTGCAGCTTCTCAAACCCTGTGCTCATTTTTATTGCCCTTTTCTTCAGCTGTCCTCCTAAGTGATGCTTATTGACACGTTTCTGGACAGGCCAGGGTGTGATTTATCAGTGAAATGTGTCCCCCAGTCTCCTGATGTTCTCATCATCAGATCAAAGGATGAGGGACATGATTTTCACTGATGAAATGGAAGAAAAATGCATTGGGAAGAAGGTCTGGGAACACACTAAGCCACACTCAGTGCTGAAATAATCATTTTTCTTTTGATTGAGTGCCAGCAGTCAGTTGTGAGATCCCCCTTTTTTATGTTCTGTCCTGTTGGTGCCTATTAAAGGCCAATATGTGAGACAGGAGGCCATGAAATAGGACATTTTTGTCCATAGTTGTTACCTGTGTACGGAAAATAGGCCCTTAGAATGGAACAGGGTCTGCTGCAAATTGCTAATCTAATCTAATACAAAATAATAGATACAGATATTGATGCACAAAACTTGCACCACCGTAATGTTTCTAAACCAGAGTAAAGTTGTGGGCCTGAGGCTTTTTTTTATTGCTGGCCTTCACTCCAAGGCCTGAGGCAACATCCTCTGACCTTACCTTCCAACAGCAGTCTTAGAAACAAGCTGGGAAACCATTGCTGTGATTTATTTATAATCTTCATTCTTAAAACCTATTTTTTTCCCTCTTCTCCTTGAGTTTTGGCCAGTCCTGATGTCAGATTTTGGACGAGTGTTGGGACAGCTGATCATTTTGTATCTCTTTGCATTTTGGACCAATAGGGAAGCAACACCAGAAGATCTCTGCCAGTTGAAAACTGGTGTTTCTGATGACCAGAGATTGAAGCGAAGCTGCTCACTAAGGGCTTTTGTTCATGCAAAGGTCACCCAGGATAAGTGGTGAGGAGGAGGTACACCTCGTCACTTTTTTGAAGGACTAAGTGTTCCGCCCTGAAATACACCACTGGGAGACTCAAATGACTCAAAAGGCTATATCAGCCAGCACTTGTGGTCGCTGTTATTTATTTATTAATTTGAGGCCTGTCTACTGACACATCTGAGTGGTCTAATTGCTGCGAATTGACACCGGTTACTGTCCATAATGGGACCTTGGGAGTCTTTCCTAACCGCAGTTCATTCAGCCGCCCCTCACTGCAACTTAACTGCTCTTAAAATGTCTGATTGCAACATGGGAGCTGTGGGGCAAGACAGGATTATCAGTCTTTGTTGTGTGAGTGCGTCTATTATCCTGACCTCTATTCACAGCGGGCCCTTAAGAGTGTCGCTTCTAGCCACACAGCAAACTATCCCATCCCCAACAAACAACAAGTGAACCAGAACTCCTCTCCCATCTCAGTGCACAAGACACTTAGAGCTCAAACTGCAGGTAAGATTAAATGAATCGCTCTTTTATTTTGTTGAGCATCATTTGGAAATTAGCCTCTTGTAATGCTACTGCTGCTGCTGCTGCTGCATTTGATGGATTTGTTGGGTTGGTACCAGAACAGTGTGTTTGGAGTCTTTGAATGTTTAGTAGTTGGCTATTGTTGTAGATTCTTGCGTAGAGACTGAAAGAAGAAAACAAACTGTAGCCAGGACTTTGTTGTGCTGTTCACTATGTGATGGTGTGGAGCAGTGTGTTATTCTGCTGACGTGTTCATTTGTAGCAGGGCTTCTTGTTGAGAGCATGGTGCTCTGCTTTTCTCTGGCCTGTTATGTTTGTAGTTCTGTGTCTGTCTTGATGGAGAAATGTCTTTTGTTTTTTACATTTTTGGAATGGGGTATCATGTTTGTGTTTATGTAACAACAATAGAAAATATGAAGAATTGAGATGGATGAGGAATATTTTGTGCCTTTAGTATACATGTATATGTGTTTGTATATATATGTACGCTTATATGTATATATAGTTAAATAAGTGTATTATAACTTTTTTATATAGAATAATTTATATATAAATACAATATATATATATTTAAAAAAAACAATTTATTGACATACTTTTATAAGTCAAACATAACAATGATATAATTAATTGAAAGTAAAGTTTGGAGTTAATTTTACTAGTAATAATAAAAATAATATTTTATTCTTAATGTTGTTAATAGTGTCTTGAATTATTTACTTATTATTACCAATGATAATATTTTGCATTATATTCTAGAGGTTCAATTATTTCAATTAATATATTTATTATCTTATTGCCAATTGACCTTGGATAGCCAACAAAGAACCACAATAATTCACTTATTTAATCTAAATGTATTATTTTAATAACATTTATTATTATTATTATTATTAGTAGTAGTAGTAGTAGTAGTAGCAGTAGTAGTAGTAGTAATAGTAGCAGTTGTAGTAGTTGTATTTATCATTCAATGGCTTAATGTGTACATTATTATTATTATATGTATTAAATAATTATTGCATTTGCAGGGTAAAGCCAACAGCTTCAGTGATTTATTTGTAGCATCTTAGTCAAAGGTTTGGTCCAGACACCTATTTTTCAGATGTTGAAACTGTAACGTTAGGACAAAATAAATGTTATTCCAAAGTTAGCTCACTGTCAAACAGAGCGGATCCTTGACATGTGGAGCATCACTTATCCGCTCTCAGCCCACTACATCAGATGGGCATGATTGCAGCCTTGAAATCAATGAAACCACAAACCTTCCTGATAACATTGCCTCCTGGGAAGGAGTGAAAGACACAGCCATTATTTATCTGTGCATTGTACACCCAGTCTGCAGCGTGCTGTCCTGGTGGCCACATCTGCCTGAGTCTCAGCTCGTCAGCTGCCCGACACTGTTTTATGTAGAGAAGTGGGATGTGGTCTTCGGAGACAATAGTGGAGACAATAAATATATATCTTCAAAACTTTCCGAGTTTCTATATTTAGTGCAGAGAGGAAACACTCAGGAGTGATTGCACATGATGGCAGTTTTATGCTTTACTGGATCAATACACCCAGAGAAACATCCACATATCTCTAAATGGACAGGTTTGACACTATTAAAGTCACTCAAGCCATGCAATCAATGATTGGTTGTGCACTATACTATTCCCAAAACAATAAAAATGGCAATATCAGATTAAAATCAAGTTTGTTCTTATTTTCCTCCAGTATCGGGAGGCTAGGATTTTTTTTTTTTTTTTAAGAGAGGGATTAGTGGTACATTGCTCCTTAGCGATCTTGGGGAGCTGAAAAGATACTGTCTTGCCATCTTGTGACAGGTCAAACAATACAAGGGCCAAGATGTCATCTCAATGCTATGCTATACTCTCTCTTTAAATTACTTTACAACAGCAGCCATGCATGAAATTTCAGCACTGCATGCTGGGACAAAGACTGGAAGGTTCTTCTGCTGAGGCCTTCAGTTTTATCAGGCCTTCAGTGCAGTGTCATCACTGTGGCATTAATTCAAAATATAAACAATATTTTTAGACAAGATTTTTAAATGAGGAGCTGGCAATGCTAAAATTTCTGGAAAAAAAAAGCAGAATTGCCCAACATCCGTTGCTGCAAGTTCTTCGTGAAATATGTTTGTGAGAAGACCAAAATAAGTTATCAGAAGATTACCAAATTAAATGCAACATGATGTTAGAGAAGAACAGAGCTTAAATTACACTTGTACTGTGGCTCAGTCTCCCATCATGGAGACACAAGAAATATATTTTTCCTAGTCTCTCCTTTTTTTTTTTTGCTCACTCCTCAGCTTTTCTCTGGGTGAAAAAAAGGAAAAAGCCATTCTGTAAAATTTTGACCTACTTTCTATCTTAGTACTGTACTGTTGGTGGCAGTGTCTGCCGTAGGGTTGGGGTTGAACCCTACAGTGAACCTGTTATCACCGCTCAACCCTGAGCTTTAAAAGACTTAGAGTCACAGAGTGAGTTAACAAGGAGAGAAGAAAAAGAAAGAAAGCAATGGTAACTGTGCATATATGAAATGCAGATTTCTGTATACACAAAATGTGTGTATATATATATATATATATATGTGTGTGTGTGTGTGTGTGTGTGTGCGCGTATATATTTTTACACATATAAGTATATACATATGTGTGTTTTTATATATTTTTATATATTCAAACATATATGCATTGTATATGTATTGGCTATACACAGTACTTTATTTATATTTTATATGTAAATTTTATTTATATATTATGATTATATATCTTCATATATATAAAGATTTGCCATTTTTCATTTCACAGTATATTTTTGGATATTTAACAATACTGAAAATATACAACTTCAATTAGTATTTACTATAATGGCTAAATTATGATTTCTGTATTGTATTTCAGTATTTGGTATGACAATGGTTATGTTTCCTGTTTGTTTTTTGTCTTCCTCTTTTTTTGTCTATTTTAATGCCTGGTACCACTAAATCTATATAATCTGAAAAATACAGTGAAATGGAAATCATGGAATGCCTGTTTTTGGTAGAGCAATGCCAAAAATAAAGACAACCATGCAACTGTTTTTAGATTTCATCTTAAATCAAACTCTTATGACCTATTTTGTTGTTATTATTGTATTTGTCCAGACAAATGTACTTTTGGTGGTACCAGCCATCAAAATTAACAAGAAATTGAAGAAAACGGCTGTGTGGTTCAGTAAATGTTTCCAAAAATATCCTGATTTTCCATCTTTTATATTTTTTCTTGATTATGTCTTGATTTAAAATAGAAAATCAAATAATTTCTATAAAACACACACATATATATCATAAATATATAGCACATATATAATTTATACATAATATAAATATAATCAAATGTAATTCTTAGTATATAATTTAGTAGAAAAAGACTGTCTGAGCTAAGGGCTGCCATTTTTACCTGACATTTATAATAAATATGAAAATTATCCCATGCAGACAGAAAGTCAGACAGATGCTATTTCAATAGCGTCACAGTTTTATTTAAAGGAAAATAGAATAACAGTGAAATTCAAATAGAACAGAAAGTACTTTAAACTCAAATGTTATATTTGGTATAACTGGCTTATACGACCGTTCTCGCTGTTTATTAATTGACAGATACGTCACATATCATTCAACACCTGTGTTTCTGAAAACCAAGGCTTCGTCTCTCTCATTCTGACTGACAAGGTTGGTGGTAGAAATAGACCAACCTAATGGAGGTGGTGTCAAAATGTCAAACTGACCGTCTGAGCAAACATAATAAAACGTCTGTATTGGATTCCCCTTAGTATTCCCCAACTCCACCTTCAGCACAGCTCTACTGGTTTAGTGGAGAAAGATGGAGTCAGATATCTGACATTCTTTTTCCTCAGGCTGTCAGCGCCCCTCCTGGCTTCACCGTTGTCTGATGTATAAATCGCTCCCTGAAGGAGGTGGAGTTAGACTTTAGAACACCAGCGTTTCCAACCGCTGCTGCAGGAAGACGAAAAAAGTGATTTTTTTTCCAGTAACTTAAAAAACAATCTTCTGAGCTGTGTTGAGGTTTTTTTACTGGACTAGATGAAGTGTGATCACAGCAAGTGTTCTCATAAAAAGATATAAAAAATAAATCTCATATGTGTCAGACTTTTTGTTTTAAATATGTAACGACAGAATTAAAGGCTAGGAGAAAATCATCATATGAATTCTACTCTTCTCAGTTATTTTAACCACATTTATTTTACGCCTGGCGCAATTATTAGTGTTGATAACAATATTGACAACATCCATCCATTTTACTCTCCCTAAGCCCTTACTGTGTCCAGATCACACTGCATTTGCACTGTACCCTCTGCAAATAGTACTCTTAAAAAGAAAAAGATAAAAAAAAACACATCTCTCTTACCATTAATATATATATATATATATTTTTATTTTTATTTTTTTTTTCTCGGAGGTTAACATTTAAGCATACAATATGTTTACTTTTATTTTTCCGTTTCTGTTTGAAAAAGTCTCACACACCGAGCATAAAATAAAAATACCAGGTAAAAGAATATTTGGAAAATCTTGTTTTGAGGCCAATAGCTATTGTAAAATTAGTGGCAGAAATTCTTGTCCAGCCTTTCTTTAGCCAAGTTTTGATTGCGTTGCAGTACTTTCTGTTAATGTGTCTTGGGTGAGTTTTGAGGCATAATCATTTTTTATATATATTCTCTGTTAATGTCTAAACACATCAGCAGATAATGTCCTGGAGAATAGGGTTTGATATCATAAGTTCCAGTTTTGGGATGAGAATAATGTGACACAAGTTGGATGAGATCTGTTGAAAATATTATTAAAAAATATATATTTTTACAACTTTATAAATATAGAGGTTTATTGATAATCCCTTACAAGAAATTTCAGGCAATGACAGTTTTGTAAACGGTATGTACAAGTACGATAAAGGTAGTAAAAAATCTAAACGTAAAATGACAGAAAAACAAGGAGCATTGACAAAAGTATATATATTTATATACAATATACACACACCGAGTGAGAGAGCTAATGTTTAGCTTGTTGGCTTCAACAAAAACCCTTGGTAACAGACACAAGTAGGGAAAAGACAAGAAAAAAACAGTTTTTTTTCTGTATAGTATCTGGTCCTCAGTGCTGCCTCATTTATTGATGTGATTGTCTCACTAAAATAAATACAAACTATGTTCAAGTTTCTTGACTGCTGGGTGTTTGCTATTTCTGCAACCCAATAGTCAAGAAGGCAAGGAATATTGTTACTGTGGTAAACAAAGATGGAGCTCTGCCTCAGCTACAGGAGTAAAAACACAACCATAGGAAAGACTGTTGTTCAGTGGAGATACTGAATAATGATCCTACAAAATGACAATTTAATTCTAAATAGTCACAAATTAACATGCGTTGTTATATATTTTTTTAATGATTAATAATGAAAATAAAATCTCTTTTGCATAATGGCCAAAAGATGATTAAAAAGTGAAGATGAAGAAAAGTACAATATATATACGTATATGACTGAGATCCAATATATATATATATATATATAATTAGAACACACAGTTAAAATTATAGCCTGAACTAATTATAATTAGTTCAGGCTAAAATATTTTTTGTTGATATAGAAAAATTTAATTTTCACCAAATTTACGCATATTCCATAAATGTATTGATATGTTTTTATATATGCATATATTTTTATAAAACAAGAGCCACAACATATGCTGTGAGTTACATGAAGTAATTACATTTTCTGACATATATACCAAGGGATAATAATAAGATGAATTATCAGAATTCCTCAACATAAAAATATAGTCTTTCAGTAGTACTTTCTGTTGCCAATGTGCACGTCTCGGTAATAAAGACCAGTTTTTGATTCACTTTCATGTGGTTCAAAGCATGCTTGTGAAATGCAAAGTATGCAAACATGACCAGGTGACTTGTCGGTATTTTCACAGTGTCTAATCTGGCTTTGTGCAACAGAAGTGCCCCTATAGGCAAGCTTGGAGGCGAGTTACTGTGGGAGTATTTTTATTTTTTGTAGCTGATTTTTGTTTATTTTCTGAAGTCAGTGGCATCGCATAAAGAAGACCACCTTTTTGTTGTTGATTTTCTCATTTATCTGACAACTATTTTTATTTTTAATTGTTAAGTCAAAGTAAGGGATTGTCAATGAAGGCAATAGTCCAAAAAATCTGCATTATTATGTGAGAACCCACTCATGCCTGTTCAAACCTGAGGTTAACTCAGGTTTGTTTGTTTCTTCACCTGGTTCTGTTCTCGTTTGGCTGGAGTTCTGCTGAGGGTCGGGGCCCATACAAGGCACAGTTTGTCTCGGGGCAAAGTTGAACAGAAGTTGCTTTTGTAGCATCCAAAGAGCATTGGGAAACGGTGGAGTGGATTGTGCAGGTGTCAGCAGGTCTACACGGGGCAGAATGAGGGAGGGTAACAACCATATAATTTGAGTTGTCAGCCCTTTACCGGGTTGAAAATGTAAATACGAAGCCATCCCTCCGTCTGTTTACCATTTGAGTGGTGCCTTTCGGAGTGGTGCTAACTGCTGCGGCAGTTGCATTCCATTTTCATGCATGACACTTTCATTACATCACAATTTAAAGAACACTTTGAGGGCCGTTTAAATAGTCTTTCAAACGGGAAAACTGTTGGTATTACAGTTAACTGAGTGGAACAGGCGGTCAAGACCTGAGTCGTACCAACCAATTATATGGGCTCGCCTCAATAAGAGCTGCAACAATATGCCTGGCAGTCAGAAGTTAATGACGGGTATTGGGAGGAATGACATGATCTGCTCACTGTTCATCTCTGTGGGCTTTGCCATAGAATGTTGAAGCTGGGCCCAAGGCAGAACCAGTGCTCCAACCCAGATAGCACCAGAGGAGTGTGTGTTCCAGGGAGATAGGGAAACCACAAAAGTAGCCATAACCAAAATGGTGATAATGACATCAGTGACATTTGATGAGTTAGTTGAGCTGAGCCAGGAAATTTTCTTTCTTTTTTTTCATTGCGATTGATTTTTTTTTTTTTTTTACATCATTCACACAAAACACATTAAAATTAGTTCAATTAAAAAGGAAAAGCCTGGCGTTCAGTTGCTCATGTAATTTTCAGTTTTTCAGTAATATTTGATTATTACTCATCCAGAGTGCATTTACATGGTTGCTAATCTAACCCGTTGCCTCTAGCAAAAATATAAATAGAATATATATATATCTTTTCCTCCGCAGCATACATACAGGCGAGGTTTAATAAAAGAAATGCAGTAATAAGATGCATGTGTTAGCCCGGAGGAGGTGGATTTTAATATTTAAAAGGGAAGAGAGTACTAACAAATATTGTATATAATATCCTTTAAAGCTGAGCTTCTCCAGATTTAACATATACTACAATTATCACTGTCATGTTTTTAGGGCGAACGCGTACACGCTAAAGCCTGTTTTAGTATGACAATGTCAGCTGACCAGGAAAATCTTCACTATGGAAAATGGATGACGTCACGTATGTGTAGCGCATCCCGGCCTATCACAGAAGGCCACTGTAAATGCCCGATTGGTCGATTTGAGCGGCAAGAGATTACGATCCAAGAACAGTGAGCTTTCGCACGACAACTCCAGATTGTTTTCAGATGCTGGTCCAAGTTCTGCTACACGGCATGATTAAGTCAGCTTCAATATATGATAATGTATGTTAATCTGTGTCACTGATATGCTAATTAAAGCCCCACTCCCACAATGCAATTGGTCCAGAGCAGCTTGAAACTCACGCATGTGCAGACCTTATGCTGCTTGAACACAGACTGTGAGGATACTGGGCCACTTACAATGAAGGAAATACCAGTGTTTTGTTTTAAAATGATAACCTGGTTTATTTTATTACTTTAAAATTATAAAGATCAGATTATTAGTAAGATATTTTTCTTAGGTGTCGTGTAATACCCCAATCCAGGCTGATTTCCAAATGCATGCACCCCTGCAGCATTATGATCTCTGTGTTAACAGTAGATGGCACCAAGTCATTGTGATGTAAAGAGTGAGTTTTAATTCAGCTGTTATTTTCAAGCGTGCTCCTCCGTGAATAATGGGTTCATAGACGAGAAAAAAATAGAAAGCTTTTCAAATCTCTTTGATAGAGTCCATTCTCTTTTTTTTTAAGATCCCAAACTGCTACAATAATAAAAAAAAAAGTTTATCAGCCGCTACACTGCTACTGTTTTTTCAACTATTTTTTAAGTCTGTAACCTATTGAAGCTGAAAGGTCTTTTGTGTCGTGAGATTCGTTGAGTAATAGCTGTTTGCCAGATGGGTCACGGACAGATTTGTGGAGTCAGTGTAAAATATGTTGCAGCACCTGCTGCCAGAAGAAATGTCAGGGACCGTGTGAAGGTTTGTGTTTACTACTGATAACTCTTTTTAAACCTTGACCCAAAGCCTTTGGGTTTATGTTTTTGCGAGGAGGCTGCGATGTCTTGATCATGTCTAGATTCGAGTTTGTGATGCAGTGAGGGGGAAATAAAGAGAGGGGGAAAAAAGAAGAAAAAAAAAAAACAGCTCACGAATATGACACAGTTCAAGGTCAAGTTTGAATTTAATCATTTTCAGGGCAACAATCAAGTGAATATTTCATTATTCTATTCCAGTCTATTTGTCTTGATTTGTCACAACTAACCCTCGGTTATTAATTATTCAGAGTTGCTCAACATTCTCATCAAAATTTATCAGCATGGTCAAATGGTAGGACACATGGTAATTCAGGAAAAAACGTGTTTAACGTTATTTTTTTAATTGCATTCATGACGATAATGTGACCGCCTTAGTATTTATGAGGACAACAAACAGGATGTTTGATGATGTTGATGACGGTGTTGTAAACTGTAAACTGATTGTTGTAAATATTTGATAGCTGTCGTTCTGCCAAGTAAATTTTACGAATTATTACACATTTTGACACTGTAGTCATGCTCACAATGTAAAGGTGATAGCTAGACGTTTGTATCATTTTTTTTATGTTTTCTTATTCATTTTATGACTGAATACTGGTATACAACCCCCGCAATTTTATTTTATATATATTTCAAGCAAGAAAAAAAAAAAAAACACATTTATTAACACTCAAGTTAATGATTTCATTCAGGTTTCATTCTTTCATTCAGTTGAACGTATAAGTTCCTGGGCCACAGAGGCAGCATTCTCCATGACTGCCACCCAAGTCACACAGCTCTGTACTGTGAGCCTTACTGTGGGTGGTGAGCCCACTGGAAGTCATGTAGGTCAGGAGGTGCTATGATCAGAGCACCACAGTGGCAACCTGGCAGCTGGTGGAGTCTCTGATTTACAAAAAGTCCGTACAACAAATACAGAATGAAGCCCACTCCAAGAATCCCACCATTTGTCCAAATGCAATAGCATTTCCTAAATATGCAATATATGCAATATTCTGTAAAGATATTTTTTTTTGTAAAAATTTGAATGAAACACATACATATCTGCCCCCCTCAGAAGAATTATTATGATCCACAATTGTAATTATTTGCATTGACGATTAATCGTGATTAATTGGAAACAATATACATCTACTCTGTGATTAATCAGATTGCAAAATGATGCTTTTTAGTGGAAGGCATGCATTGACGGCTCTAATAATAGACCAAATGTTCAGATTGATCGGTGTGGTTGACTTGAGTTCATTTCTGTTTGACAGAAGGTGCTCCACAGTGAGAGCAATATGGACTTTTTTTTTGCTGAAAGTGAAGACTCTTTCATTCAGATGGATGGACCGCACTTGGTCTTTTGTTGTTCATTTTTCTTCATCAACTTTTTGGGGCAAACTATTAATGACGAGGAAAAACACAGCCTGGTCAACATTGTGAAAGATAATGACATGTTGAAAATAAATGAGCCAACTCTTAATCGTGCCTAATCTGCCATAGCAGCCCTTCTTGTGACAGACATTAATCACGTCTGAATCCTGTGGGATGAATTTATTGTCAGCGCCTCAGGATAGGTGACTGAATGTAGACACTTCAGCCAGATTTCAGTTGTAGGAATTCAAGACAATGACCACTAATTGCTAATTATGAAATTCTCTGATGGGCGCAGGCACCGTGGGTTCACCCCATTATTGTTTAGTACTCATTATGTTGCGCATAGTGCTAATGATACCATTTTATTCACTGCACATACACGGGGACTTCACCCACCCCGTGTGCAGTACACAGATTGGGCTGAATATAGTCACTGCACATAGGTCAGGACTGCACCAAAACAAAGCCCTTAAAAAAGGACTGTTTTCAACTGTGTTTCATGGCCTTAATTGAATTTAAACGATTGTTCGCTTAGTGGGCCGTAAAGTCCTTCAAACTAAATGTCTCCTGAACGGAGCCATAACAACAAGTGAAGTCTTTAAAACAGTCAAGTAAACATAACAACAAATCTCCGAGCAGCTCAACTGTAAAAACTAATTGTTATTGTGGGCGAAAAACTCTAAAAGCAATTCAACTTTGAATCAAGGCGAGGTCTCAGACAATATACGCCTGGCAATTTTACTACTTGTATGTGTTGGTGTAATTGCCACGTAAATGGTTGCAGTCCGCAGAGACTTAAGATTGCAGTGCAAGCGCAGGAAGCGGTGACTCTTACGGTCTTTGGAGATGGAGTAAAAATACTGTTCAAAAACCAGCACTGATCTGACAACTGGCCTTTTTTTTTGGAGATGGAGACCAGTGAGTTGTCGCAAGCTGACGTCTTAATTCACTGTGTCTGTCCACGGTAGAGGAGATGCCTTTCTGCCACATGTCCTCGAACACTTCAGCAGGGCAGGTCTCTGACACACAGTGTACACTGGTATTGTCCCTGATGACTTCTAACCTGTTGTCTGTATGAATGAGACCATCTGCTTAGTGCTGTTTGTACCATATATAGTGATTACTGTCATTACTTCTGTTTAAATACTGGGATATTTAGGGAAATCTATAAGGGGACTTTACATACAAAAATGGAGACATATTTGTAACAGTAACAAAATATTTTATTTCAGGAGTCATATTGATTGCGGTTAATAATACTTACATACAGAGGTGCGTCAGCTTTCGAACGCCTCAGCCCTCGACCAACTCGACCTTGACCGAAATTTTCGTGAAAAATGTGCCTTCATTTTCAACCGAATTTCAGCTTTTGAACGGCCCGTGTCAAGCCGCGTCAAGCCACGTCAAGCCGGGAGAGCCTTCCCGAACACGAACAGACCTACGACCAGCACGTTTTTTTATTGAATTATTTCTTTTGGGAAAAAATAATTCAGACCTCGACCAAATCAGACCCCGGCCACCAACCTGGAACTGATTAAGTTAGAAAGCTGAAGCAACACTGTGTAATCTATGTTATTGCGGTTAACCTATTAGTTGCACTGCAGAGTTTTATGGCAATTGTGTTGTATTTTCCCTCATTCATTCATCTTCATCCGCATGTCCATTTTCTGGTCTCATCTTTCTGGTCTTCTGCAGCAGTCTCCACAAATGACACTCAAATCCCACTGCACCATATTGTTCACTATATTATGCACAATAGTAAGCTCACCTTCCTGCAGATGGTGAGCTTATGCTCAGATCACCTCAGTGGAAACCTGGCAGCTGGTGGACTTAAACCTGAAGCTTTGTTGACCCAGTTCCACTCCCAAAACCTGTAGGCCACCCCTGCTAACTTGATATCAGATTTTTGGGTATATCTTAGTCTCGTAACAGTCGTTGTATTATGTATCGTTATTTTATTATTCATCATTATTATTATTACATATATTATAATATATCATATTTTTATATTAATATGGTTTTGAGGCAGTTGTTAAGGAACTGGACATGCATCCACAGGGTTCCAGGTGGGAATCCACCAACTGTTGAGGTCCACTGAGCATGGCACTGTCCCCACTCTCCGGGTACTAACAGCTGCCCACTGTTAACTTGATGGGTTAAATGCAGAGGTGACATTTCACTGGGTGCAGTGTTTTGGGGCCAAGTGTCACAGTGAAGAGGAGTTTGCTTTCCTGCCCTTCCCTATTGATAATATAAATTTATGTGCTATTCTATATACATTCATATATACGTAGGATATATATACAGTCATGGAAAAAATGATTAGACCACTCTGCGGTTTTCTTCAATTCCTTGTTCATCTTAATGCCTTGTTCCACTAAAGGTTTATCACCTGGAGGAAACAATGAACACAAAACAATGCAATGACTAAAAGCACTGTATTTGTCTGTACAATGTTATTGCTAGTGATGTAGGAACGGAAATGATTTTTGTCACTGTCAATAAAACCATGCAAAATGGCCAGAAATCAGCTCTGAAATTAAACTGAATTATGAGCCTTTTTTGTTGTT
>JAFBJS010029300.1:17636-32979 GCA_016785265.1 Paraplagusia blochii
GTATAACAGTGCAGGGAGTGTTTAAGGCTAAAAAAATAACAAAATAACATATGCTGCCGGTAGTTTGCAGATCACCTATCACCTATCTACGTGTGGGTGTGGGTGTGTGTATTATTGGTTAACCTAATCGACAAAAGATTTATAATAAAATGACTAGAATATTCTTTTAGTCAAAATATTTTTTTAGTGACCTTAAAAGCTTCTGACATTTCAAACAGACAGATTTACAAATGACCACTGACATGCAGAGAATTCTGACTCTTGTATCTCAGTGGTCCACAGGTCTCTTCAACTGCTCTCGTCTCCCTACCTGAGTTAAAGATAAATATTATATGATTTTCAGGACTTCTTCAAAGAGTAAAGTGAGCCCCTGCAGAATGATGCTTGCAGCCCCAGTCGGAGCTCTGGTTCATATTCTTTTTGCCCACTTTACATCCAGTTTAAGAAAGAAATCAATCTTAAACCATTCAGCTATGAATTTAGTATAAATAATGTAATAATTCAATTAGAAAAGGGATTCTTTGTACTTCCTTTGCAGGGCCAGTGTGCAGACCAATGCTGCAGCACTCCCTGCTGCCCATGGGACTGTCTCAATCAATTTAGCTTCACCTGACCTATTTATTGCATTCAAATGACTGGGGAGTTAAGTTAATTTAAATATTAGAGAGCTGCTGCTTGTTGTCCCTCTAGCTATTAAGTAGGTCTAGGAGTATGCATCATCTGTAGTGCTGCTTCTTTGTTGTGGAGGAAACGTCTTCAGAGTAACACGGTCACAGCAGGGTCAGTTGCATGATTTTTTTTACTGTATTCCACGTCTAGGGAGAAATTCTTCTTTTCTCGGAACTCATTTTCACCCCTTTTTTTTCATTTTGGATCAGCCAGTGTCCTTGTAGTTAGAGGAGGAGACTTGTGATTGGAGGATTTGCCAGTTTGATTCCTGGGCTGGGTTTTTGGTGCGTTAAGCACCACACAAGAACTCTGCTGCTGCCTGCTGTAGGGTGGAGGAGTGAAAGGCAGAGGACGGTGATAAGTGGGTCCTCCTCTCCTCGTGTCTCGTGTCATTCTTAGCCGTGACGAGGTCATTTAGAGATCTGAAGAATTAAACTCTGCAGTTCCACTCAAGGCCCAAGGATATCAATACGAAGAAGAGAGAAACATTGTTTCCTGTTATAATAGAAAAAATGCCAAGCATGTTGAGTTGAGTTGAATATATATAGTATATATATTGACCTTGTGCTGTACTGCAGGGAATCTGTGCAAAAAACACTTATACAAATGCAATGAAACATTAACCTTATTCAGATGGTAAGAGTATTCTAGTTTTTTGGTGAAAATAACGAACAATTATTTTATACCATTTTTGCAATTGAAAATGTATATATTTATTCATACATTTATATTTTCTGGCCATATATATGTCAACAAAATTTATAGACAATCATTGATCAGTGGCACTTTCAGATTTCCAACACTTTCATAGTCTTTTATCTCACTTTTAAAGACCTAACATGCCTTTTCAGAGACTCCAAAATGTTTTGGAAAATGGAAAAGCACTTATATTATATGGGAGTCATTACAAAGTGACACTTTGTCGTTTTAAAAATCAAATTAGGGATTTTTTATCAAACTGCTTTAGGGAAAATGGTGGAAGAAAATAAAAGTAAAATGATCTGATATTTAATTCAGAAAATGAATCTGTGGACGTGTAATTTGGCATCAAAGTTGCATTGACATTTGATTAAATCTATTAAACACTTCAGAAAGGCTTTCCTCAAAGCAGTTTTTCAGTTTTGACAATGTAATTATTTTAGCATCAATCATTTAAATCTGTTAACATTTCATGTGTTTTTATGGCCTTTTTTTATGGTAAAGTTCTCAACTTTTTTTGTGACAGTGAAATATTTAAGACTCATATTTGATTTCCTTTTATTCTTTGAGCATCATACTGGCCTAACGTCCTCCTATCAGTTATTGTAGCAATATCTACAGTTTGACATTCTGAAGTTTAATGACTTTTTCCAAGTTTCTGATCATAAAATGTTAGTAGTAGTGTAGTACAAAAGTAATTTTTCATTGTTCAAGACTGCCGGTCAAAACCATTAATGGTCCGATTTGAATTTATTCAGATTTAAGGGATAAAAACATTACTAAAGTTATAAAGTCGCTAGATTTCAGATAATGTTTCAATAAAATCTCTTGGTTGTAATTAATCATTTTACTTGTTTTTAAAGTTAATTTTTTAATATTGTGAACTGATTTATTTTGAAATGTTTATTTTGCGTTGTGTAATACATCACTTACGAACTGTCAACCAAATACACAAACTCTTAAGTGACCTGTCACTTTTTTAAGCTTCACTTTTACACATCGATCTCCTACAAGGACACTTAAAATGTTTGATTCCGCTCAAAGCTGTCAATCCTGGAGTTTTTTTTTTTGTTTTTTTTTTTTTCTTTCCCAGAGAAACCTCATGGTGAGATTCATTACATCCAGGAAGAGGATCAGTACTGACTTCTGGCTCACGGTGGCTTTTAAAGACCTGCAGCCTCTGCACCAACAGGAACCTGAAACTCTATCCTGTATCCATTAAGTGCATAACTTAGCAACGACAACACCTTCACAGAATGAACTTGATAGCATTATATTTGTCGGTGGAGGCTCGGTGTCAGGGTTAGGCTGAAATTGCGATTCCAGCTTTATATCGTTCTGTGACTGTGAATTTTCATCAACATATCAAGGTGTAAAAATTCTAGCCCTTGATTGCAAAGCCACAAAGTCTGGAGGAAAATAAAAGTGTCTTGGCTTCCTCTGCGATTGCCATCTTACAGTATTACTGTATAGTTTAGTTATTCTATAGTGTAAGTCAGTGGTCTCCAACCACTGGGCCGGGGACCAAAAGCGGTCCGTTGGTGAATTGGTGACGAGCAGCAGAGAAATAATGTTTCCTTTTGGCCCCATCTGGCTATTACTTACACTTGATCCATACCCATATCAACAATATAGTTGCATCATCAATAATGCAACTATTTTGGAATTTTTTTTCTCAGTGAAGACAGCAACTATAAATCAAAATGATGCAGAGTCATTGATACAAGACTCTAACCTTTTATATCAGTCTGGTAGGAGAAAATTATAGGCTGGGTGGACCTGGGAAACCCTTGTTGTGTGCATGCCCAGTTAATTCGAGTAGGAAGATTTTATAGGTAAGAAAATATTTTTGAACACTGGAAATTTACTTTTAATTAGAGGTCTTTATCTGCCACCACTTAATGACCGGTCCATGAAAATAGTTGGAGACATTGGGAAACACTGCTATAAATGGAAATGTTGCCTCTTTTGGGCATTCTCTGAGTGACTTTAGTTATTTCCAATATAATTATGGAGAATTAAAGAAATAATAAGTGTTTCATTACAGTTCTCCAGCCGATGGGATCAAATTTGTTTGTTTTCCAGTCCAAGGTTCTTCATCCCCTCAGTTGTGCCACGGAATTTGGAATTGAAAGAAACCAGGGGATGCCAGTCAAAAAAATGTATATCTGAACCTTCCCAAACCCTTGACATATGTGGAAGGGGAACTGTTTTATTCAATAATTTAGTTAGTTAGCCTTTAAATATACCTTTTCTTTGTGTAAATATTTCTCCTCTCACTGTGGCACAATGGTAGCATTTGTAGGAATATGAATAGGGCAGTGGTATTCTTAGTTCTCTCTTCTGCATTGCATCACAGACCTTTGTCAATGCAGCCGTGAAAACACATCCAATTAAAACTGAAAAATATGGCCTCTGAGCTGGAGGTTAGTGCTCCCTGAGGTTTATTTCCACGGACAAATATCTGTCAATAGACATAAATATACTTTATCGTGTCAGGAAAATTCCATGGCACTGTACGTAGGGCTCTGAATAATGGCCAGTTTTGTCATTTACGTTGGTCAGGCACAAATGGACTGAATGGAGTGGTTAAGAAAAAGGGCCAGGTGTTACAGGTGGCGATCTGTCACATTAGCAGTGCAGTTAATTCTTGCTGTGTTCAATGACCTGTGGGATGAATGTCCATTTGTAGACGTAGCCTGGCACAAAGTGTGAATTTATGTCAAATGAATCACACTGAATAGAAGCTGCAGTGACGGGATCATTCCCGGGATGGATAGCTGTGACGGGGGTTGATGGAGTGACCACCGTAAGTCACCGGAAGCCGTCGCAAACACCTCAGCCCTCAATAAATACGTTTGTTCAGAAAGTAAACTCGTGGACATTTGGTCTGTGGACAGATCACACCTTGTATGTATTAGTTCAGCTTTGTGCTATGCCTTTAATGACCGGCCCCCTCTGAATGGGCTTAGCGTGCCAGTGTGAAGGAGCCCCAGTGGAGCACAGCATGTGTCCTTTCAGCCCGCTATATTTCAAGCTTGCCATTCCCAAAAAAATGTATTACCACCATGCAGCTCTGGCAAATGTCATACACTTCTCTCCTGTGTGGGAGGAACTGAAGCTACGGCGGTGGTCAAAGAACCCAAGTCCTGAAACCAACAGGAGGGCAGGCCTTTTGGAGAAATTAAAATAGACAAGCAAAACAATCCTTTTTTTTAATCCTCCTCTTTTTTTTTCTTTTTAAAGGCTGAGAGATGCTGAGCCACAGTGAGAGCCAGAGGTTTTAATACAATGTGTACGGAAATTATTCAGACCCCTTTTACATTTATTCACTCTTAGTTTCATTGCAGCCATTTACTAAAATAAACAGAGTTTTATTTTCATTTTATTTCTCATTAATGTACACTCAGCACCCAATCTTGACAGAAAAAAACAGACATTTTTGCAAAATTCTTAAAAAAAAATATCACATGGTCATACATATTCAGACCCTGTGCTCAGTGTTGAGTATAAACACCCTCTAGAGCTGGTACAGCCATGAGTCTTCTTTGGAATGGTGCAAGTTTTCCACACCTGAATTTGGGGATCCTCTGCCATTCTTCCTTGCAGATCCTCTCCAGTTTTGACAGGTTGGACGGTGAATGTTGGCAGACAAACATTTTCAGGTCTCTCCACAGAAGCTCAATTGGGTTTAGGTCAGGGCTCTGGTCACCGAGTTGTTCCAAACTCTTTCGTTATTTTAGCTGTGTGCTCATTGTCTTGTTGGAAGGTGAACCTTCAGTCCATTCTGATGTCCTGAGCACTCTGGAAGAGGTACATTTATGAGAAATGACATCTTTTTTTTTTTTTTTTTTTTTTTACAAATTATTTTTTTTTTTAACAAAATGCACATTGTATATATAAAGAAAAGAAGAATATTCTGTTCAAAGGCAATAATTTAGAATAATTATAATAATAATAATAACCATATTATATATAATATACTTACTCTACATAGTTTTCAATTCCCTTTAATATTCCCTGGCTTTTAATAGACACAGTTACCCATGATGCAGATTGGAGTGACGGAGACATCTTCATGTGTTTTATGAGATGTTGTCTTGCTGTTGATTTGTGATGAAAACGTTGCCGTTGAAAATACTCTAAATAGCTGATACCTTGGCACCCATTCCTTTCTACGAGGCTTTTAACCTCAATCGATTTTCACTATAAAATGTGATTCAAATAAACAGATAATTCTATGTATGTATGAGGCATCTAGTTGACGCTCTGAAGCCCCAAGGGAAAATGTATTGCAATATGTACTGTATCTCTACTGTCTGGAAAAACACTGCACACCCACACATACATTCACATATATATACTGCAGATGTGTATGACATTTGTGTGGTTCAGAATTTCCATACATAAAACGGAGTCAGCAGACAATAAATTAAAGTATTATCAGCCATGTTCTGGCATCTGGCTCACATGTGTCAAACTAAGGCCTGGAGGCCCAAACTGGTGCGCAGTGTAATTGTATTTGGCCCACGAGATTGTATCAAATGTGTACTATAGTTGGACCTCAAGTATTAGGACACACTGGAAGAATAGTAGTATTTTTGTGTTTTTCACTCTTTTTGCAATGTTTGCAATGGATGTTGCAGCCTTTATATACCTTTTTTTTTGCCTGTGAAGGAGAATTTACGCGCATTAAAAGGAACTGGAAAGACTACAGGTGATAATTTATATTATTTAATTTCTCATGTGTTGAATATATTCCGGATTGGTTGTTTCAGATTCAATGTTTACGCAAACTACGGTCTGTTTCCTTTAAAAAAAATATACACATCATCTATTACATGTATGGAATCAAGGAAATACATCACCAAATTCTGTCATTTTTTATTAAATATTAAGACGGCCTTGTAACTTCCACTGTTCTCTCCCAGTGGTTTGTAATGTCTAATTACATAAAATGTCGTGGGACATTTCTGCTTAAAGCAAAGCACATCATTTTAATTTGTGTTGTATGCAATTTATTTAAATGCTAAGTATTTTTTTTTTCTGTTACAAACATCTTTTTCAAATCAATCATCCTCACTTCCATGGGTTTGTGTTTCAACTCAGAGAATCGATCATATATCACAGCTTGGTTTTTCAGAACGAGGCGTCCCATAGGTGATTTGTCTTGAAAAACATTAATCATGAATGCTTATTACACATGACCCACTGACACCTGGGTTCATCCATTTATCTCAGGAAGACTCCCCATGTGTGTGTGGTCACAGCCTACACCTGGACCCTTTCTACCACTAACACCCTGAACCGCAGTCATGTGGTTCACAGTCATGTCTCACCACCTTCTTGAAATGCGCTCCTTATTCACAGTGTTGTATATTCCAGCCTTACAAAAGATAACGTTTTTTTTTTACAGTACATGTAAAGATAAATGTTCGTTTTCACTTAATATAATTAGGAGAGACTATAATCATCTTATCTGGAGATAATTTGGCTGATTTATTCAACTCCAGCTAAAAAGATTTAACATTCTTATTGTCGGAAAGAAAAATATTCATGGTAGTTTTGTTGGTTCTTTTGTTGTTGACAGGTAGTAGCGAAAATTAATATAACGAATAAGGAAATGGACACTTACGCACAGCTTCCTTGGCTTCACCTTCAGAATACAGCTTAATTGTGAGCGTTATATATTTTGTAGCAATATAATAGCATATATAGGTTTGATAAAAAATACTTTTTTCTACTAAAATCCTACTGGTCATATTTAAATGACCAGTAGGATATTATTTATTTAATATCAAACACCTTCTTCTTTCGGCTATTTAATTATTTACGGGTTGCCAAAGCGAATCACCATTTTCCATCTCATCTCGTCCTCTGTATCTTCGGCTCAGGCTCCAAATACCCCCATGTCCTCCCTCACCAGCCCTCCAAAATATCTTCTTCGACCTTCCTCTTTGTCTCCTACCTGGTATCTCCTTCTCTAGGGTCATACTTTTACCAATGTATCCCATGTCCCTCCTCTGAACATGTCCAAACCATCTCAATCTGTCTTCTCCAGCTTTTTTCTCCAAACCTTTCTGTCTGTGTTGTCCCTCTAATCACCTCACTCCTGATCCTGTCCATCCTTGTCTCTCCTAAAGAGAACCTCAAGCATCTTTAACTCCTCCACCTCCAGCTCTGCCTCCTGTCTTCTACCTGTTGGTGGTGTCTCTAATCCATACATCATGATTGGTCTCACGACCATCCTGTAAAGCTTTCACTTTACACCCAACACCTCAAAGTAATAATATTTGTGTCTCATGTTTTTAACATCTTTCATTCATCTCTTAGATCATGACCCCTCTTCAGAAGAAATAGGTAATAAACATAGCAGGAACATCTCTGACACCAAGAAACTTGAGAAAAAAGATCTGAATCTGTTAAATATTTTACCAGGGACAACTCCTCCCTTGCATTCATGATAAAATAATTACATGTGAACCAAGCTCCTGTGTGCAGCCATGTCCTCCATCCTTCAGGCGGAGGGAGAAAAATGTCAGAGTGGGTTACATGTGTTTTGTGCGATGATTGGATCAGGATGATAGCTGCAATCATCAGACTGAACCAAAAGGAAAGGATGGCAGCGCTTGTTACGATGAGCAGTGATTAATCTTTTAACTTCGACTACAAAGGCTTTGTTAAAATTGAATGACTTGATATCCGGGTGCGTCAGTCAGACGTCAAAGGAAATCACTCCGTGCCACCTGGGCACTGATACGCTGGTTGCTGCTTGTTCGCAGAGAGTGAACTGGTGGTGGAGAGACAGCTTGATGACTGAGTATGAAAGAAGCATCCATCAAAGGGTGGACATTTTTTTTTTTAACAAACTTAGAAACTGATTCAAAAAAATTAGGGTGAAAAACCCATTATTATTGGTATGTATTAATGTCTTCTGATCTCCCATGATGTATGAATTAGAGGCACTACCAATAGACAGAGGACAGGAGACAGAGCTGGAGGTGGAGGAGTTAGAGATGCTGAGATTCCCTTTAGGAGAGACAAGGATGGACAGGATCAGGAATGAGGTGATTAGAGGGACAACACAGACAGGAAGGTTTGGAGAAAAAGCTGGAGAAGCCAGATTGAGATGGTTTGGACCATCTGAGGAGGGACAGTGGATACATTGGTAGAAGAATGATCCTAGAGATGGAGCTACCAGGTAGGAGACAAAGAGGAGATTGCTGGATGCAGTGAGGGAGGACATGGAGGTTTTGGAGTTAGAGTTGAGGACAGGCTGAGATGGATGGTGTGAAAATCCCTAAAAAAAGGGAGAAGCCGAAAATAAAATAATAATAACATAAATATCTTCTGATCTTGCGGTATGAGAAATTTCAAGGACGTAAATTTGACATTTACTCACTGCCAAAATGGAAATATTTTGAC
This sequence comes from Paraplagusia blochii, assembly GCA_016785265.1. Classification (NCBI taxonomy): domain Eukaryota; kingdom Metazoa; phylum Chordata; class Actinopteri; order Pleuronectiformes; family Cynoglossidae; genus Paraplagusia; species Paraplagusia blochii. The sequence continues at coordinate 26,430 of JAFBJS010029300.1, forward strand.
TCAGTGAGAGTAAATTATCATCCAGCATCTGTACATGTCTTTAAAAAGTTCCATGAATGCAGTCTTATCTGTAGCGGTGTATGAAATACAAAGTCTGTTTTCTCCACTCTGTGGTGGAATAATTAAGCGCTACTTTTTCAAATATAATCACTTATGCTATATTTATACCCAGTACAAACTGTATGATGTTTCCCCAGTGGACAGCAGGACCATCTGTGTTGTCATTTTTTTACTGATGACACCAGTGCTCAGTTGCACAATGTTTCTAAACTTGGACCAGCCGAATGCAGTCGCCTGCAGTACGTTGTCAATTGTCTGTTTTCAAACTATTCATTTCAAACTCACTTTTCTCCCACTTTTTTTTTTTTTTTTTTTTCTCACCACATTGCAGGGACCATGATTCCTCACCACGTTGCAGGGACCATGAGCAAAATGATACTGTGTCCTTCACTGTTACCCCTGTGAGACATGTGAGACACAATTGTGCCTCCTGGCATATTGGCAAGTGCATCATTACTGTGGTAGATGATGCCTGATGGATGCTTCATTGCAGCAGGCGCCACTAGATGTCTTGTAAAAATGAAGGATAACGCAGATTCGACAAAATACAGAGAAAATCCATAACATGAAAATACCAACGATTTTCCGCACAGTATGGGTGACTTGTGGCAAATGTAACAAAAAGATGTTTTTATTATTGTTATTATTTTGCAGAAGATAGATTTTCTTGACAAATTCACATTTATGGTTGTACATACAATATCTGACTGTTGCAGAGCAAACATCTCATTGATTAGATTTTTAGTGATTTTTGATTTTTAGTATTTTGTGACTTGGAGCATGATTTTGTTCAACCTCCATCTGCTACTTAAGATGATTCATAAGTTGATAGGGTATGTATATTAGTTAAAACATATACTGTATGTCCAACTCGAGGCCCGGGGGCCAAAAACGATCAGCCTAGTCAGTTTGTATGGCCTGCGTGAGCTTACAAACCAATATTCTCAATCCATTCTTGAGCTGATACATTAAAATGTGTTTTATTCCATAGCCAAGAACCATATTTGTTGTATTTTCCTGTATTTTCCAGATTATAAGACACACCAGATGATAAGACGCATTAAGCAACACAATGTAAGTCTTTCTTTATTAAAACCAGTGGGAAAAATTCTCAACTTTGTTCAGTTGTAAAAGAAAGAATACAAAGAAACAAGCACGCGGTTTTAAATGTGACTCTTCCACAAATCCATCAAATTCTTCACCTTCATTGCCTGATTTTAACAGTACGGTGAATACAGCGTCAAGCATGCTAAGTTAGGTCTTCCACAATTATTATCTGAGTCTGTCTGGTTAAGACGGTTCTGCGATGATTCAAGTTTGGAATTTGCTTCGTTTTGAATTTGCTTAAAAAACGAGCCAATCTCTGTCAGAACCATCTAAAGTTTTAATGCAATTACTTTTCTGTAAGAGCAATATACACATTTATACTTTATTTTTTTCTCTCCTGTGCAATATTCAATACTCCAGTACTTTACATTCATATCTTGCATTGCTACTTATTATGTGATTTATATGTATGTACAGTGCTGCACTTTTCATTGTACTGCATACAATTGTAAAATATCATACGTAATTGTTACCTTGTGGCTTACACGCCTTGTAGTGAATACTGTGTACTCCGGTTGCCAAGCAACAACATTTCGTTGTCAGACTCACTGTTGTATTTCTGGGCACTGACAATAAAGGTAGTCGAAATCTAAGTTTAAACTGGTGACATTTTGGGGCCCATATACACACACACCTTAACAATATTGCCTTGAAGCCCAGGGTGTATTCTACAGTATACTCTGAGTTGTTGAAACACAGTATAGTAGAGTATATCCCCACAAGGCTCCTGATGATAGTTGCCATACTGCCATCAAACGATGTAGCTAACTTGTGCATGTACAAAGTTGTACATTGGATCGACATTTTGACCGATTTCTGTTTGTGGTCAGTAAACACAACCAGAATCCACATATTAGGCCCAGCATTTTAAGTTGCACTGTGGATTTATGAGAACATTTTTTATCTTTTAAATTTATTTTTTGTCACAAAAAAGGCATGAGTAAAAAGTAAATACTTTTTATTCATAAAAAGTATGAATAAATACTTTTATGACTAAATATTTTTACTCATATTTGAGTAAAAATATGATACTTAAATAAATAATAATTAACTGCAGTAACTTGTCATAATAAATTAAGGTGAAGTTACATCTATAGAGCGTTTCATTTACAACCAGCTTAACAACAGAACTGTATTATTGATGTGGATTCTGACGTGGAAAAAAGAAAAAAAAAAAAAATTAATTTAATTCACCCCACTGAATAAAAGGGATAATTTTGTCATTTCTGTATCTCTCTGTTTTGGTGATAAGTTATTTTACATTGACTAAAATTGACAAATCTCATGATAGAGACTTTTATCAACATGACTGTTGACAAGAGGAAAAAAACAAAAACGCATGACTCAACCTCACCTGTTACACATTTCAAGTCAGGTTTTACTTTTTTTTTTTTTTTTTTTTTCATTCCGTACTTTTTTTTTTTTTTTTTTTTTTTTTTTTAATGCCTGCACACTTGCACTTTAAATTACCAGACAGCAATGTGTGTGTCGTCATGTTATCATCATGCACTGACCTCAGACCACTGCCTCATGTTATTAGGGGTAAATTCTGCACAGGTCAACTGCAGATGACATGGAGGCTTTCAAAATTAGGTTAAGATGAAATTCTGATGCAATATTTCCTAATCGAAAGTAAACGCATCGCGCTGCCTGAGTGGCAGATGCACTCCGTGACACTCAGCACATCAGTATGCAAAGCATTGAACGGGCGTCTGCAGAATTACATGTGATGGGACTTCACTACAGAGAAGGTTGAGACCTGCTGGTGCTTCTCCCACATTTTAACAAAACTCCATTCCTTCTCATGGAGCGTGGAGAAATCACCCTTATGAGACGCAAGATCCAAGTTCTTCTGGACACGACACGCAATGTCACTGCAAGGGTATCACGAGAGGGTTCCCTTCTAATCAAAGGTTGTTATAATGTTCACAAGCCCCTGCCTCTTCGTAAGAAACCTCCCGCCCCCTCCCCTATCTGATGTCTGTGAACCCTTTAGCTCATTTTTGATTGACCCAATTAGGCTGAGTCCAAGGGGTGATGCTTGCCTCTTCTTAGTGTTTTACATTGGATTAATCATGAGATGAAGTATGAGTATGAGGAGCTGAGCAGAATGGCGGAGAACTGCTTTAATCTGCTCCGCAAAAGCCCAGGATTCTAACCTGCATTGATATTTTCAGCCCTCCATCAACATCAGATTAAAAATTGTGTTTTTTTTTTTTTTTTTTTTTTTTTTTTTTTTTAAAAAATTTTTTTTTTTGCAAAAAGTCATTTCCAGTCCATGTTGAATAACCACGTTATTTAATTTAATCTACAACAAACGCAGAAGCTCATCTCAGCTTCTCCCTGGCGACTGTTTTAAGTCCATGTCAGCTGACAACGATACAGTTTTTTTTTTTAATAAGTGCAATATTTATGACACTCTTTCAAACCCTAATGAAGAAATATTCGATTAGATGAGCTATGGAGCAGAGTATTGTGTGTGTGGGGGAAAAAAAAAAAAAAACTGGGTTTGTGCTGCAGGAAAGGATGAACTCCCATGTGTGTGACGAATGAAAGGGGGAAAGGAATTTGTGAAGAATCTACCTGCCAGGATGATGAAGAGTCGTCCTCTGTTGATTTTTCTCTAAAGCGTTTCCCAGTCAGGAGTCATGAGAGCACCAGGCTCACAGTGATATAATGACTGGCCAACAGGGAAAGGCAGTCAACTCCTTTGACTTTGTGCACATGTTATAATTACACAGGAAAATTGTTGCTTTTAATAGTAAATCTGTCATAAGTTGAGCTGATTCCTCTCTTCGGTTTTTGGACAGTTTCAGAGTGAGTGGATGAGTGTTTGTAGTGGATTAAATCTCCCTTCTAGAATACAGTAGAATTACAGCAACGCAGACATTGTTTTTGGATTGAAAATAGGAAATAGCGTGTGTAAAATACTGTAATTATGTCTGATTCATAGCTCGTTTTTTTAACCTGGTGCAGTTGCGTTTTATTTTTGAAAGACTTTTATTTTTTTAAGATACGACAGTACGTTATTGCTGCCTGTCAGAGAAAAGCAAAGAAACAAACTGTCTTCTAATGACGCTACACAAAAAAACAAAAGGAAAATAGTGCATTTTCTTGCATTCAAACAATTCTGTATCATTTCATCATATGCTTTATAAATAATGTTGTGTATAGAACAGGAGTAGAACACCATTCTACATCACTTACCACTGTATGACATAGTTTGCAGAGGGAGCGCAAGATATAATAATAATACCATATATATTGGACCAAATCAGAACAAATAATATGTTTTTTTTTTTGGAACGCATTGGATTATAAGGCGCAACAGAAAGCAACAGAAAAACAGATTGATTGGATTAAAATCAAAACTCTCAACACTGTTCAGTTGGAACTCAAACAAAATACAATTCATTCACTTTTTCAATACACACCCATCCATCAAATTATATATATTTAGTGTCATAGTTAAGCATTTGGGTGATTTCGGTATTAAGCATGTTGGTTTTTGTCTTTAAATGATCCAAACTAATCTGGTTGCTGTTACTTAGGTGTTCAGTGTTGATTCTGGCGTCCTCTGGAGACCTTAATCACCTTTGCAATCATTTCTCTTGACCAGGGGCATTTTGGGACACACACCATAACATAACATAACATTTAAGACCAGTACGTATTTGTGTGTGCTGTATAAGCACCAGTGTAACTGCGAGGCTCCTGACAACACAGCTCTGACAATCCATCCAGCTGTGTGGCTTTCTAGCTTAGCAAAGTGGAACCTAAACCAGAATCACCAGACCAGAATCCTCACATGAGGTACATGTGCATTATAAAGCAAACTGAAGATTTGTAAGAAAAAAAAAAAAAAAAAAAGGTTTGTAAGTGTGCCCTATTATCCATCCAAAAATAGTTACTTCAAGAGCAATTGGACATAGTAGGTTTCTTAAAGACATTTCACCTGCAGGGCAGTGGCCTAGTGGTTAAGGAAGCAGACTTGGGTCTGCAAGGTCCCCGGTTCGAATTCCCCTACCGCCAAGTTACAGCTGAGATGCCTCCCCGGGCGCTCATTAGCTCATTAGCTGCCCACTGCTCACTTTGATGATATGTATGCAGAGGCCAAATTTCGTTGTGCACTGTGGTGTGAATCACAGTGACAAAAAAAATAATTCTTTCTCTTTCTTTCTTTCATCCAAGAGGCTTCTTCACTTCACAGAACTTAATAATATTAATAATAATGTCCTATACCTATGTCCATTCATGTGAAACGTCTTCTAGGAACCTACTATGTCCAGTAACTAATTTTTGGATTGAATGACCTGAATGAGAATCTACACAGCCCTTTTATTAAGTATATATAATATTAATAATAATGCTTTGTTCTATTGTTTAAATAAGTGTATCAACTGTACTTTATTTATTGTGTTAGCGCTATTAAAGAGTGTTAATTGTAGCCCGTGTGCTGTGGCAAAAGTTCAAAACTGGTGGTCGGTAGTTTTACAGAATACTCGCTGCAATAATAGACTGCAATAACTGACACGACGTGAGATGCACACAGGTGTTGTTTCAACTCAAGTGCCAGCAGAACATCCATTAAGTAAAAAGCAGACAGGTGGGCTTGAGGATTCCCATCTGTCAGAGAGGAGAGAGGAGAGGAAGGAACTCACACAGGTAGAAATCTGCAGCAGCAACATCTCATTTGTTTTTACACTGTAAAGACTTAATAGCATGATTTCTCTGAGTCTTCTGTCCAGACTTTGCAGCACACGTGTTCCTGCTTTTTCCAGTAGTTTGTGGATAGAATTAGTGTTTTTGGCAGCTGCATCTGTTCGCCGTCAAATTATAAATAATTGCGAACCCGGTCAGTAAGTCCTCCCAGCAGCAGAGTGTCTGGGATTGGGAAGTTAACAAAGAAAATAAACCAGCGGATTGTGTTTAAACAACGGTTGTTATCGGTTTCTTATGTTGTAAATACCACAGCGCCATTAGGTTTACTGCAGACAGGAAGTGTAATTTGTCAGGTATTAAAATGAAGTGGACTTAAAGTCAGCAGTGACGAAGGCTTTAGTAAATTACCAGCATCCAGATCAAAGTGCTGTTCTGATGCAACAAGAAGAGTTTTTATAGTCCACTGCAGGAGACCAGTCACAGATGTGGTTTAGAGTTGGTGCAGTAGCTCGCTCTTTCTTTCTTTCTTTCTTTCTTTCTTTCTTTCTTTCTTTTCTTTTCTTTCTATCTTTCTTTCTTTCTTTCTTTCTTTCTTTTCTTTTCTTTCTATCTTTCTTTCTTTCTTTCTTTCTTTCTTTCTTTCTTTCTTTCTTTTCTTTTCTTTCTATCTTTCTTTCTTTCTTTCTTTCTTTCTTTCTTTCTTTCTTTCTTTCTTTCTTTC
>JAFBJS010029369.1:0-11760 GCA_016785265.1 Paraplagusia blochii
CTCTTCTTGTGCAGGTCAAATATTTAAAAGAGTTAGAAAATTTTGAATCTAAAGGACAGGCCCTCACAGCGCTTTAACTTATCTTTCTATCTATATACAGTATTGGATATATATTTAATTGTATAACAAGTGTAGACAGAGATATATTTCTATCACTTCTAAGTGCCTAAATAAACCTGTGAAAGAATTAAAATGTTCTGTTTTTAAATATCTATCTATCTATCTATCTATCTATCTATCTATCTACCTATCTATCTATCTATCTATCTATCTATCATCATGTCAGCAGCCAGGACCATCTCCAGTCGCCATCATTTTATTAGTTTGCAGATCTTGTGTTAAATCAACATCTCGTGATCTGTTTCACTTTCACAATTTAATAAGTGACATATAACCAGAACATAAACGGAGAAAAGCAGATATAGGAAACGGCTGAAATGGTTAGCTTTCTGGCTTTTGTTGCTAATCCAAATGATAAATCATCAAACACCAACACATGGTGGAGCTGAAGGGGAGCTCTGACAGTCATTCAGCGAAAAAGTTGAAACGCACGTGGCAATCCAGACAGATGGGAATTTAACGAGCTGTGAATTTTAAATCATCGCATGAAAATGTAACTGGCTTCTGTTTCCTTTTCTCTGCCAGCTGAAATTTAACATATTCAACAGTTAATTCTCTGCCAACAGGAAGTGCTCCACAAGAAAGGCTGCTCGCTTTTTACGACCGTTATTTTAGGAAAATGACTTTCAAATGGATCATTTACCAACAATCAATGTGATCAAAGTATGTTTTTTAATCTTAGGATAAATTTAATGTAATATTTTCCAACAAAATCATGAACACAGCTAGATATCAGCTCTGAAATGACACCCTTTTGAGCTACCTTTGTTGATATTGGTATATTTGTCCAAACAGATGTACCTTTAGAGGAACCAGTCATTAAAATAAACAACAAAATGAAAATACAAACAACAAAACAACTGGGCTTTTTCCATTTTTGTAAATTAAATAACAATTATTGTCCTGTCTCTGTTGAACTTTGTCCTGCTTCCGGAACGGTTAATTACTTTTTCAGTTTGTTGGCAAATCAGATCACAGTAAGGTCATCTCTGTTTTCAAAAAAAGTTTTTTTTGTTTCTCACAGGCATTTCTCGTATTTCACAAACTGAGATTTAATTTGTAAATCAATGTTTTCCACCCTCCGCCGCCCCGTTCTCTTAATCTTCTACTCTGAGTTCAACTACTTCCATGTCCTCCCTCACTGAATCCATCAATTATCTCTTTGTCTATAACCTGGTAGCTCCATCTCAAGGATTATTCCTCTACCAATGTATCAGCTGTCCCTCCTCTGAACATGTCCAAACCATCTCAATCTGGCTTCTCTAGCCTTTTCACCAAACCATCCTGTCTGTCCCTCTAATCACCATTCCTGATCCTGTCCATCCTTGTCTCTCTTAAAAAGAACCTCAGATTTTTGGCACACTTTTTTTCCAAGTTCTTACGGACCAAAAGTAAATTCAAAGAAAAAAATAAATAAAAATCCACGATTTGCTGAAACATTTATAAATGCAGAGCGTTTGTATTTTAACATTTCTTAATTTGATCTTTCTTCTCGTTTGAAAGCGGAAAAAATTTCACATGAAAGCATTCGTAATTAAAGAGTTTAAAGACTTGCCCTTTCATTAAAATTATCAGGCATTCACGTTAAAACACACGAGAATAGTGGCTGCGCGAGAGCAAGCAAAACACACCGCTAATTAGAAGGCAGTTTTTTTGATACAGGCTGTAGAAAGCAGATTGACTACATTTTGGCTGCCTGACAAAATGAACACTCAAGTAGAAAAACAGGAATCATGTAAAAAGTTTATACACAGAAATAAACATGGGATACGCAGTGATGAGATGTAGAAGAAAATAATGGTCACTTTGGACGATGTGCTGTGTATAGTAACCCTGTCCCATGATGGTGTCATGTTTTTAGACCAAATGCAATAGATGGAAATAAGTTTAAAAAAAAGACTGGTGGGAATCAATGCAGGGACTGATTTTACCAAGATAAAACCAAGAAATATAACCAAAAACATAGACAGAGATGCTTTTTTGGTATTTGTTTTTGTTTGTTTTGTTTTTTTCATTTTATTAATTTAAGTCTTCATTTCTGTGATAGAAGAGAGTCAGCTAAGGGGAAGGGAAAGATTTACAGGTGTTGTGAGACCTGACATGATGTGTGGATTAGAGACACTAGGTAGAAGACAGGAGACAGAGCTGGAGGTGAAGGAGTTAAAGATGCTGGGATTCTCTTTATGAGAGACAAGGATGGACAGGGGACAACACAGACAGGAATGTTTGGAGAAAAATCTTGAGAAGACAGATTGAGATGGTTTGGACATGTTCAGAGGAGGGACAGTGAATGTATTGGTAGAAGAATGATCCTAAAGATGGAGCTACCAGGTAGGAGACAAAGAGGAGCTTGATGGATGCAGTGAGGGAGGACATGGAGGTAGAAGATTAAGAGGACAGGGGGAGATAGAAATTGTTAACTCCCTGTGGCAACATATTCATACTTTCTATAACATATTCAATACTTCTCAACATTAATGCCATTTCTAGTGTTGCATGATGTTATTTTTTACCATAATGTGCAGAGTCTGATGCCACATATATACACATATATATATACACATATATATATATATATATATATATATATACATATATATATATATATACATATATATATATACATATACATACACTTCTACTTATCTGAGATCTAGATGGAGTCATTTAAAAGACCAGACTTGACCCATGAGCAATGGGTTTCTGACCTGAGCAATAGGTCAATAATTCTGATTTATTTCTCTGCACAGAAGAAGCATCTTTTATGTTTTATGTAGAGATGGTATGACCCTGGTGAGTATCTGGTTTGTCTCTCAGACATCCTTGTCTTTTTTATCTCTTCACCCAGAAAACCTATTATTTTCCTTGTGCTGCCCTTGTAATAAATGTAAATGCTATTGGCAAAATCCGACCGGACTGTCATAAACCTTTTACTCAAAAAGACTTTCTCTTTTCATCATTTTTAAATTAAGGTATCAGATTGATGGACTGCTACTGGGTGGGTGGGCCTGCAGGCAGTTTCTGTGAACTCAGTTAACTTTGAGGGATTTTGTCACAGCAGATTGCCATCAGTTCAGACACGGTGGGTGGAAATTTGTAGAGCAAAAATTAGTCTAGAGTTTCAAACATTTCAAATAATTTACTCAAGTCAGATAATGATCACAGATAACTCAGTTTAGAACTCTACGAGTCAGACTCGGAGTTAAGTGGATGAGATGATGCTGTTTGTCTGCTGGTGTAGGTGTCTGTCTCAAAGACTTTGCATCATCACGCATTTTACTGTTGCAGTTGTTGTTTATTCATTCAGAAACTATAATTGTGACATGCCTCTAACCCCGCCTCCACAGCTTAAACAAGGAGAAGGATCCACAAGGGATAGATACGAAGTGTGCCTCAATTAACAAGTATGCAAATCTCTGCTCATATATTTAATACATATCTTCTCTCATGGAACACAAAACAATAAGATGAGATATCAGAAATAAAAACGGTCCCTATAGACGAGCAAGTTGTCTAGTAATCACAATAATCAGTGTTTCAGTCACTGATGTGAGTTTCGGTAATTGTGCAACAAATTACTGACAACAAGATGCATAGACTCTCTAACGTCCTCTGCTGTCTCTCCACGTTATTGCCAATGTTTTATCCTACTTCACATGCATTTTATGGTCTTTCTACATTTACATTTCTGTGGCTTTGGTACAGGATTTCCAATCCTTTGATTTTAGGTTGGAAGCGCATTTCATCCCTGCTTCCATTACATGTTGCTGACGACAAACTATCTATATCACCTTACTCCCTGCTGTCCAATCAAATCAGCCGTCACGGGTAAAACATCAACAAGGAATTTTTGTCAGAGTTCACAATGGCACAACATGCATAGATATTCAAACATGTTTGTATATATGCTTTTTTTGCAGTAGTAAATCCAGGCCAACGAACCCTTTTAGTTAGTTTAGTGCATTTCAAATGGAAAGGGCTTCAATGACCGATACCCCTAGATCTCATAGGTCACAGGCTGATAACCGTTTGAAACCGGTTATATCTTCACAACCCCACTTTCTATCTTGTGATATTACCTAATGGCTTTATAAATTCTTATGTCTTCTTCTTTTCCTTTCCTTTGTCCCCTTTTTCAGGGGTTGCCACAGTGAGTCAACAATTCCAATCTGCTAACTCCAACTACTTTCAAGCTCTTTCCCATTACATCTATCAATCTCCTCTTCGTCTCCTACCTGGTAGCTCCTTCTCAAGGATCATTCTTCTATCAATGTATCCCCTGTCCCTCCTCTGAACATGTCCGAAGCATCTGAATCTGGCTTTTTCTCCAAACCTTTCTGTCTGTCTTGTCCCCCTAATCACCTTATTCCTGAGTCACCCCTAAAGAGAACCTCAGTACCTTTACACGTATGAATCATTATGTACTTTAGGAAAATGAATAATTGAGAGCATGCCCAATAGATATACAGTATATATATATATATATATATATATATATATATATATATATATAGTGACCATATGGGCCGAGAGACTCAATCTGAATAAACCTTGATATAAAAGATATCAGATTGATATAAAAGGCCTTTCAGGTTGTGATAAATCACCTCCGTCATTGAATGTCCTAGTACAGTATGAATGTCATGTCCAAGGATATTGTTCCGCCTGCAATGCCACTTGTGCAAACCAGAAAGTGAAGTAGGAGGGCATTTGATAAGTCCCATTAAAGTCCAGGGTCACAGATGCAGGGAATAAATGTTTTGTAATAAATGTTATTATGATACATGCAGTTTCAATGTCTGCTTTCACAGAGCAGTTTCACAAAGGGTGAAGGGTCATAGAGATGCGGACGTTGGTGTGGCATGAAGTATTTTTGTTTGATTTTGACAGTGGTAGTTATGATGAATGACACAGGAAAAAAAAATGTGTTAGCCGTGCAGTTATTAAAAATAAAATAGCCATCAACCAAGATGTATTAAAAAAACATGTAACTTTCCCCTCTAGTAATGGAACAAGACTAGTCATTAGACATAAGTCATAGACCCCCAAATGTTTTGTTGGTAATTTTTACCAAGCCCAGTAAATTCCATAACCTTGTGTGGTTTTATGGTTAAATGTTAAAACTTAAAAAAAAATGAAAACATAACGTAAGTCAAGATGCTAACCTAAAATGTTGAATGAAAATTCAACATTGCCTTCATAAAATGGATCCATGCTGCAGTTGCCAGTCACCAGTTTCAGGATGTGCAGTTTTGTCAGGGCTTTGTGCCGTTCTCATGTAGAGGTCAATTAGGAATGTTAAACAGTCTGGGCTTCAGTTCCCCCCAACCCTAATCTGTATTCTGTTCCTGACACTGACACTGATCTGAAACTGTGCCTGAATTCCCTTCTCTGAGGATAACATGGAGTGAGTAGACACAGAGGTCCAGAAGCAGCGTGTGCTGGAGAGTGAATGGGAGGAGTGTTCCTCATCCCCTGTGGCCTAAAAGGGGAGAAGAGACAATATTCTCCTCCCATGTTTTCTAAGGAAAGCACACATTAAGTTGACAGTGGAGATGGGATGGAAAAAATATGACAGGAAGCTGGAGAAGGATGGAGAAAAGGTCAGAGACACATCACATTGTCAATCTTTCATTCAGCTGCCAAGTCAGAGGACTTTTAACCAGGCAGGTGAAGCTGGATTTAAACAGCGACAGAGGGAGGAGATGATAAGGACTGTCATTGATGACCGCTGTGACACTTTGATGGACGGGCTGTGACCCTGTGAACAACTGCATAAGAAACCAGTGACAGCTGCCCTTTCAACGGACGAAAAACACCAAAAACGGTGTGTAATTTTCTTTTTCAAAATGCAGAAAAGAAAAAAAAAAGTTTTTATTACAAATTTCCTTCAATATTTTAGTATGAGCAGCATTAATAATTTATCTTTAAGCTGCTGGTTGGGTCACAGGAGCAGCTGTCTCCACAAATGTCACCCATATCACACTGCACCATACGGGGAGTCTTCCAGCAGGTGGTGAGCCGATTGGAAGTTATCTGGATTCTCTGAACAGAGCATCGTAGTAGCAAATTGGCAGATGGTGGATTCAAGCATAAAGTCTTCCAGACCTAGTCTGCTTCCTTTACCCACTAGGAATATGGATAAAGTCATGTTTGGAATGTGATTAGTATGGTTTTTGTTAAGCAAAACCAGGAAGGCAGTCATGTAATCAATCAGCTACTAGAATGATCTAGCACGATCACAACCATCAAACTGAGCTACCACAAGAGAGGCTAGCTTTGCATAAGACGCCTTGCCATAAAGAAAGTCTTTTTTCAACAAACTTTTTTGCTGTTAGCTTCCAGAACCCACTCCATTTTACGAATTTAAGATTGTGTATTTCCGAGATGTCGGCAGGAGATGAAATGATAATAGTTCTCACCTTATGGCCTGCATAAACACTAGAAACAGCCAAAAAGAAAAAAAAAAAAGTTTATTTTTAACAATGGCCACGCATTTGTCACAAAGGTTCTTTTCAAATAGCACAGTTATGACAATTGACAGCTCAGGGGTTACATCATAATAAAACTGAAGCCCTTCACTTTGACTTTTTGGTGACTCACTCCGAGAGGACGGGTTCTCTGAGAGAGACAGACATCATCACAAATCCACATTGCGTTTCAGTTTGGTAATAAACATCTCTCAAGTATGTCATTCGTGTGGGCCGAATGATGAAAGGTCAAAACTGCAAGAACATAAATATCATCCTCTTGTTGCACTTCAACAATTACTCAATGTGATACTATTCTTTTTTTTTGTATTTTACTTTTATTTGTTGTTTTTTTAATCATGGAGACTAAATCCACTGGGCAGAAAATTTTATTTATTTGTCAGAAAACATTGAAGTTCTTTGCCTGCTTCGGTTACACCTAGGGAAACATTAGTACTGGTATCAGATATTGAATAAGCACCATGTGCAGCAGCGTAACAGCTCAGTGTATTGTTTTTTTTCCTCATTCATTTTATTCTTATATCTCAGACAACCTCTAGTTCTGGGGTTTTCCTCAATACATAAAGAAGCAACAAAGCTCCTCATGAATACTAATTTTTAAGGTTGATAAGGGAAATTCAGCAAGACAAGTCCAAATCCTGCGAGCCTTCCGCCTCCTGATTCCTTACCAGCCCTGGAAACGATAATAATCTCAGCCAAGCAGAAATCATTTATCTCTATTATGAATTCAGAAAGATTGTAATTTGTGCCTCAGCACAAATCTGTAGGAGGAGGAAAAATGACTGCTATCAGGAATGTGCAGTTGAGACAGTTAAAAGTTTGAGCTCGTGTTGTTGTATGAAGCCAGGATTGTTTCAAACTTGGCACATTTTTGGATTTTTATTTTATGTTTGTTCCTAAGCTAAACATAAGCTGGAGGTACTGGATCTGTAGGTACATTACACTATATTGTGAGCCTTCCTGTGGATGGTGAGCCCTCCAGAAGTTGTGGGTCGGGTGCTATTGCTCAAGGGACCTCAGAGGCAATCTGGCAGCTGGTGGATTCGAACCGAAAGCCTTCCTTAAACATTAAACCACCACTACCAATAATCTTACACTACAACAGGCATGTCCAAACTGTTCCACAAAGGGCCACTGTGGCTGCAAGTTTTTGTTCCAACCAATTAGTATATATATATATATATATATATATATATATAATAGAAAACAAATTAGAAAGGCACTCATTAAATCACTAAGCGCTTGGATTATCTTGATTTTTTTTGTTTCGGGGGTCGGCAAAACTTTGTAGTTCTTTAATGAAAGTATCGTTATTTTTCTGCTTGGTGTAAAAATATGTAAGTATAAGACAATGCGATACAGCAGGTGGAGACAAGACATAGATGAAGAGAGAATCCCCTGGACACATACTGTAAGTGCTCTGGCATTCCTCTGACCATCTATCTTGTTTATAGCCGATGGTTCTATCGCAGCAATTTTTCATTCCTTCTTCCTATTGCACATTTTACCATGCCTCCCTCAACAAGTCGGAATCCATCAAACCTCTTCACTCCCGTCGAGTCACATCCATCACTGATCTGCACAAGTCTCTGCTCAACTTTGGGCCGTAAGTGTGGGATGTGGAGACGGGGAGATTGGTCCGAGGGTCGCGAGATTTAACAAGAAGTGTCTGAGATCAGATGAAAAGTAGGAGGAAAAGGCATGAGAAAGTTCAGAACTGTTTTTTTTTTGTTTAGTGTGTGTGTGTGTGTGTGTGTGTGTCTGATTCCAAATTAGTTTTTCGTGAAAGTGAAGTAACCTCTACAAGTGATTCTAGGAAATTTGGCAATACCTCCAGTCGTGTCGAGTTATCGTATCTCATTATCAAAGTAAGACGAATTGCAATTTTAACAATGTAACATAAGGACTTGGGATGATAATATTTTACTCACAAATGGTCCAATTCAATCTCAATACAAGGCTACAAGTCGATACAGAGCTGATTCACAAAATCGATGCGGTCGATGCGGAGCTTATGTAAATTTGCCTATCTGAGTGTGGGCCACTGGAAATGGATTCCGATGTACCCGAAACCATGGGACTGTTTTTAGCGCAGTGATACAAATCAATATATCTTTACACCCCTGGTAATTATGCTAATATATATTAGTCTAATGTACAACTGGAAATCTGCAACCTAAATCAACGAAGAAAAAAAGCAATGTGTTTGTATCACATTATTCAAGTTGCAATTTGGCAGCGGCCCCTAACCTCCCCTACAATCAGCCTCTAAAACTATACAAGATAAAATAATGCCATGCACTCTATTTCAGTAGCATTTTATATATTAGCATCTTGCTGTGGTCATAGTCTTTCATTCATTTGCTCTGGATGAATGGACATTTTGTATTGGCTCAATGTTATAAGTGGTGCTTTGTGAGCGGAACAACTGGAATGCGGCACATTAAGGCAATGGGACTAATAAAGAGAACGCTCCTACACTGACAGACAGCTACGCTCTGATCCCACTGTGCCTCTTACTCCAAAAAAAAAAGATGACAGAACAAACATTTATTTTTGAAAAAATACTTGTTACTCCAGCACTTACTGTATGCGTGGGGATATTCATTATTGAACAGGCAGCGCCATTCACACCCAGATCATGGTTTTATTAATGATCAGTCGTTTTGTTACCTGGTTCATTCCCCACAGCACAGAGCTTCATTAAATCACACAAATGTTTATATGTCTGTATGTTTATGTAGGAGAGAGAAAGAGAGCAAAGGCAAATTGATAAAAACTCAGTCTTGTTGCTAAATCCCTCAGGTCTTGTGACATGACAGTAAACACTACGCTGTATCTACAATTCTTCTAATCTTCAGAATGTTGGGAGCAGCTATAGATCAGACACTCAGGAAGTCAAACAACTAAAAGCACTTACAAATACCCACAGGATATAATATGAAATCTAAAGGGTTGCATGCTTAATTTAACCCTGGGATTTTTACATTTACATTTATGCATCTTGAAGGATTTCTCTGGGTATGAAACCCTAAGCTTTGCTCTCTGCCTATGAGAAAGATATGCTACCCTATCGCACTACGTTTTGGCTCCTTACTGGAGATAATGCTTAAAGTTTTATAGTAAAAGTTAAAAAAAGTTTTTGGCACCCTACTGGATAAAGGAAACTGTTCTTTTTTGACAGTCACTGAATTAAAAAAAAATGGGTGGCTCTCCAAACTAAAATATTTTGAAATATCGGAATTCCCTAGAATTCAAGACACTCCCTCCTTGTGTCACTTTGATGATGATTAAAAAAAAATCTCCCCGTGGCTTCAAACATTAAACATCAAAAACTTTAAATAAACTATTTGACTTTTATATAAACCTTATTACTTTGTTATTGTTGCACTGTGTCCCAGAGTCCCAGATAGTGCGTTTGGCTCTCTCCAATGGGCTGACCCCCAGCAGGACGGTCAAAAAGGGACTCCTATGGTGCAATGCGATTTGGGTGGCAGTTATGGAGACTGCTGCTCCTGGGACCAATAACGGCTAAGCAAGTAAAGCTGGATGTATGGGCGAACGGATAGATAGGGAAATTTGTTCAACAAGATTATGGATAACTACGCAACTACTTGGAAATGCTGAGCACTATGTACACTGAAAAAAAGAAAAGAAAATCAGCAAATATTTGCTATAACTTGACAAGATGATGATCTTAAAGGATTATGAAGATATGTCACGATTTCAGATCTTAAAGTGGAACCAAATGCTAAATCAATTGGAAAAAAAAAAAGTTTTTTATATGTTTAGTTCAAGAGGAAACGAGCAGGAACTTCAATTCTTCTTAAATACAGCCTAATGCTGTCATTCAAGAGAAATACAGCCATATAAATGTGAACCTGTGTCGCATTTTAAACTCCTTAATACCAGCTCTTCACGGTTCTATCGATCCATTGGAGACAAACTACCCATTGTTTCTCATTTTCTCCACAAAAATGACTCTGCCTCCGGTCTAAACACAGTTTGAGTATTTCAGTCTAACATTGTCAAATGCTCACAAAAGGATGGAACTTTAATAGAAAAGAAAGTTGTTTACAAGAGTGAAAGAAGTAACAGACCTTGACTGCTTCGCAAAGCCATTCAAACACAGTTAGCAACATACAGAGAGCCTCCAGAATGTTTCACAAAACTAGAAAGTCAACACAAAAACACACTTTTAATCAACATATTGGCGAATGTGGGCTCTGAGCATATTCTCATCTAGGTTTTAACCCTTGCATTCATGCCTTGTAATTCAAGTGCAAAGACTTCTGTCAACTTCTGAATGTGTGTTTTATTTATGAGAAATCTATAGTTTTAAAAGACTTTTTTTTTTTTTAAGGGCTATACTTGAATGAACAGGATATTCGTGCTATTTTACAATTTTCCAAAAAGCTTTACACAGTTTCCTAACCTGTTATTTCCACAGGATGTTATCTTTTAAAACACTTGTATTTTTTTTTTTTTTCTCAAAAATCATCGAAACGTTGGCTGTTACACTGCTCTGTCGGTTCAAATGTAGCATACCTTGCTCAAACATTTATAAGGACAAGCCTTGTGGATTTCTGGTAATGATTTTTTTTTTTACTTTAAAAAGTGGAAACACTCAATATCTCTATGCAGCTTTAATGAGGGCAATCAAAACCATTTAAACAAACAAATAAAAAAACACCCAGCTCTACAATATATACAACAATAGGCATTTCCACTTGTGTAATATATCCAGTTATTTACATTAAGTATTAGGTTTGATTATGATGGGTGTTGGAGCCAACCTGCAATCAGAATGATAATATATAAATATATATAAAAATTAAATTAAAGTTTCATAGCAAAGTGGTTTTTATATTTATTCGTAGAAATGTACCAGGGAGAAAGCAAAAATGTGGGTATGAGGCCGTTACTATGGACAAGCACAGTATGTATAATTATATATATACATGGGGGAAATCATTTGAATGATATTTTCATTTTTCAGTCGCAGTGTCTCAGGGATTGACCTTACATGGCATCTGTTTTGGTTTAAAATACATGTGACCATGAATTCGAGGCACCAAGCTCCTCTGGGATTAAGCCTGTGGATGGAGTTTTCTAAATTATGCATTAGAGGTTCCTTCACATTCCACCT
>JAFBJS010029461.1:0-21696 GCA_016785265.1 Paraplagusia blochii
TGAAGGACTAGTTGTAACTATAAGACTGTTAGGAGGAAATTATAGCGTACCCTATGTGATGGTATTTATTTTTGGTGTAAATATTGCAGATGATCAGGGTCAAAGCTCAGTAACATTGACTGTTGTTAGGCAATATAACACTTTTTGTGCTCCACAGGACTTTGTGGGCCACAAGTGGCCCAGGAGCCTCATGTTTTATACATGATTTACACATGGTTTACATGGTGAGATATTTTTCTGAAAGGAGTGAGGAAAAATCTGCCTCGAGCCTTTAATGGATACGTTGATGTATAAGTAGATGATCCTTTGTGAAGATTCCTCATGAACACAGCTCAGCAATTAAATAAAAAATATGGATATAAAGTTGTCAGCCAATCCAATAAACTTTATGGATGCAACCACTTGAACGTTAATTTTAAAGAAAAAAAAAAAAGCGCTCGGCTAAAAGGCACAATAATAATAATCTTTGAAAAGTGCTCAATTTTCAGACTCCATGAGTTTGTTCCACCGTCAAACACCAGCTGCGATCGAGTTCGATTGTGGTTCTACAAAATTCCTCACTCGACTAATTTCTCATCCATCATCCTATCACAGCGCTTCAGCTACGCCCACAGGATGGAGAGGAGTGTCTCCCACCTGACAGGGTTCAATAAAAAGTGAGATTAAACGATTTATCTTCTCATAATATTCCACCATGAATATCAAACAAGGCTGATACCAGCGTAATGAGAGAGAAGCCCGAGGTGCGTGGCCATCTCTTCTATTGAATTTCCAAAAATCAATGTGCTCAGATGGGAAAAAATTCATGAGCCACCTGCGTACACAGAGTCTTAACTATGAAAAGAATGTCCTTTTTTTTATCTAACTTTCCTTACTGGATATTAGCTCGCCTGCTTCCACTTTCTTCTCTGACTTTAGTCTCACCTATTGCAAAGGTTTGCAGCGTAAGCAGCTCCTTAATCTACACTCACTTCTTCTCATTTTCATACTTTATACATATTTGCTCATTATCTGCTGCAGTAAAAGCCCATACAGTTAAATGCGCTCCGCTCTCGCTCATGAGACCTTGTATCTGGTGGGCGCTCGCCTCAAAACTGCACCACAAGGACATTTATTGCATTTTCTCCACTTAAGATTTTCCCATCCACAGCAGGAATTCAAACCCACAACTTTTATCCCATTTTTTTGTCAACCCCAAGGCCCTTTCCAATGGTCTTACGAAAAAAGCCGTGCCTTCATGAATGAATTACAGCCAAAATTTGTTTTGAGTTCCTTCCTAACACATGGGAAACATTAATAGTAACCCTGCTTGCGTAAAAAGGGTATATGCAGTATGAAAAAAAAAGTTTGACAGAAACTGAAGTGTGACTTCACAGACCTCGTACCACTAGCACGCGGCTCTGTGGCCCAATACTTCATCAAACCATGATTGAGTCCTGGGAGTCTGCGGCACGTGTAAATCTTCAACTTAACCTTGTCTTCGTACACAAAGACACCATTCAATCCCTCCTTAGAGATGAGTGTGATTTCCATTACGGGAACAATGGTGTTGCAGGTGCAAAGGGCCTTTGTGCTTGCGGTCCAGCTGGATCTGCTCCGAGGGTGGAACAGTAAAAAGGCACCGAGAACAAAGTCGATGGAGGAGGTGAGTATGCTACGGATGGCAGAGGACGAGTGAGTTGAACTTATTAAAGGCAAGGGAACAAGAGTGTTTCAATCTTTGCGGTGTAAACATTTCCCGGAGGCAGATATGACCCCAAGTTTAAAGTGACAAACCACAGGTTTTATAGCTATGTGATGATAGACTCCAGGGAGATCAGATCTGACATGAGGGAAGACTCTGCTAAAACTCTTTTAACTACAGGGGGGTGAGGATGGGGGGATGTACGATCTAAACATGCGAGGATAACACATCTGTTTTTGGTCATCTCTGTCAAAGGTGACGCCAGTTTTCATTCCCTGCTTAAATAGCATAGTCTGTATGGCTTAGATTTAGATACTTGTCTGTTTAAAGGTTTGCTCTTGGAATTTACAGTTATTGTACAAGCTGTAGGTCAAATGTTTTGGGCGTCACTCTGGTTAAGTGATAAGTTAGTGGATAAGTGGCAGATTTGGATTCTGAATAGTCCATATTCAGAGTTCTAGTAAGGTAGCATATGCAAGTAAGATAGTGTCACCTTTATGTTGACATCTATAGAATATCTACTCCATTTGGTTTTGGTGATTTGTGTTCCGTCTTTCACTATGTACCATTGGACAATTGATGTTCCAACTCATGAGCTCTATAGGGTTCATGAACTTTTCCTGAGAGTTTCATTCATTTATTTCCTTTTATAACACAGCTATAACAAAGCGAAGGTTGTCACCATCAGTGACTACCCACATCTTGGGCCTCAAGTGTTTGTATAAAATATCTCGTTGCCATATGCCAAATACGTAAATAACACAAACATGATTGTTTTTGACACAATTCACACCATGTCTTTGAAATTCACAGAGGCTACAACAAAAGGCACCATTAAGTATCGTATGTGGTTCTTCTGAGACTCAGACCTTCTCCATGTAAAACACATGTGTAAGGCAAGTCTGGTAACTGTTACATTATGGCACTAAGTATGTGGTTCAATATGGACTCCAACCTTTCTGTGTATAACTGGGTCCACGTAAACAGAGGGAGATTTATTTGCTTCCCTATAGAACCATCATGCTGATGATAACAATTTTTCTCCATCAGCTATGCAGGTTTTGTTATCATCACAACACTTTGCTGCTAATCTACATTTGGATTTTTCATTCATTAGACCAGACCTGGGCAAAATAAGGCCCGGGATCTGGATGTGGCCCATTTGGCGTTTTAATCCGGCCCGCCCAACTTGTGCAAATTATATTTTTAATTTAGATTATCGTAATCCTTCTACCCCTTCCCTTCAAAGACAACTTTTTTTTCCCAATAGATAGTCTTGAAAAGGCTAAAAACATTGCCTTTATTTAAAACTTTACTCATTATTTATCGTAGATCGCACAAATACTCAATGTTTCTGATTCTGACTCAAATTTTAGTACCATCTGTGGCCCGTGAGTTAAAATAATTGCCCTGGCCTGCATTAGACAGATCTGCAGATCTGGCCTACCTAGTGGGCTTACCTAAACCAACTGGCCACCCAGCTCCTTCTACACCTTGGTTATCTCCTAGCTCAACTACTGCAATGCCTTTCAAACAAGCCTCTGTGCCTGTGCTGTGAAACCTCTAAAGATGGTCCAAAACAAAATGGTATTCAAAACCTCACCTTCAAAGAGCCTAGAAGGGCACATGGCACCCACCTGATATATGTACTCTTCGGGCTACCTATATGTAATGGGGGCATTCACTTCAGTTTAAGGAACTTGTCAAGGAGGTTTAATAAAATAATTGACAATAATACAGTTGAAAACACAGCCGGCGTTTATTATATCATTAATAAAATAATATATACTTTTAGTAAAGTCACACAAAAAATGTTCAAGTCAGGCAATAAAACTTCAGAGCTGTGTATCAAAAAGTATCAAAATAAAATAACCCCAAAAACCTACTAGCCCGATAGTATAGTTTAGTCCAATTTGTGTGCGTATGTACATGTAAAGTGTGTGCAATCTCCTTTCATCTGGAGCCTTGGATGAAGATATGAAGTGCAGCACAAGTAGCAAGACGCTCCCATTCACCGTCGCCGGATTTACAGGCGGTAATGAAAGCAAACTCTCTTAAAAAAAAAACAACCTGCATGGCAGGACAACAATAAATTATTTTATCTCTCTATTAGATCGTAAACTTAACTTTTGGTCATTTTGTTAACTGTACATGTAAAATTATAATGACACAAAGAGACACATTAACATGTGGTTTTCATAACATTCACAAACATTCATTAATTTGTTCAGTTCATCTCCAGTTGGTTTTAGCTTACCGTCAAAATTTACCTTATGGTTATTTATCATAATCATAGACAACAACACAATTAAATTCCTTAAACTATAACCGTACATGTGTCTGCTGAGAGAATGTTCTAGAACATCCAGCGCGTTTCTTACACGGTAATAAATCTTGTGGACGATAGAAAAACTTACCGACTTAAGGGGGATATTAGAAATAATATTCATGTCCGAAACTTATCTGTCTAACAATGTTTTCAGAAAATTCCTCAAAAAGAAAATTAATCTCAGGCCACCTCTCAAACAGTCATGCCTCGATACCGCTACATACATAACAAAACAGTAACTTCCTCTTGTGACCCTGTTACCACTGCCACCTAATGGATGGCAGTGCTATTTCAGTTAAAATAATGCTAAATTAAAATGTGAACTCAACTTCACTGTAACCAACATTTTCCCTGGGTTACATCTTGATGACTGATCAAATCAAAATCACTGGTGCTGGCCTACAGAGAGTTTAATGGTGTTGCTATCACTAAAAAATATATTAGGACCTTATGTTGACCTGCAATGTCTCCCCTTCTCAAGGTGTGTTTGTCCTAACAGCCCATACAAGGCAATCCATGTGTCGTTTGGACACTAGTGGAATGATCTACCAAGAACCACCAGAACCAGGGTGCACCTCCAAAAAACTCAACTCTTCAAAAACCACTTCCTGTCCTAGCACCAACATGTCCTCCTCTATTTCTACCATGTCCATCTCCGTCACTACTTGTTTCCTGTAGTAAATGTATCTTATTTACAGAGAACGGCAAAGAACATCCTGTCAATCTTGTGGTTCCCCTTGGAATCAAACCCAGAAATGCTAGTGTGCTGTGGAACCACACTATGTTTTTGATCTATACTTATGGACATGTTCTTGATAGAAGTTGTATTTTTACAACCTCCATACTGCGGCACAAAAAAAGCCTTCTTTGCTTGATGTTCTTGACGGTAACCCACGAGTACAATCCATTTCTTCTATCAACATTTTCAGAGATTGTGTGAGTTCTCGTGACTCCAGCCTTCTCATAGAAAAATCTAAAACATTGTGGAATTGAGCAGTATTTCTGGGTTTTAAAATGACCAGATGGGCTGTTAAATTTGACATTTTTTTGTTATCGCCTCAAAGAAACCCAGAGCACTGGCTTAGTTGTCAAATAAGCAAAAACAGATTCCCCCTCCACAGGCGAGCCTCTGCTGATGTGCGGAGCATGAGAGCAGCGGAGAGAAAGGAGTTAATACATCACTGTCCTTTGGTTAAAACCCCTGCGTTCATCAGTTATCACACGCTGCCTGACATTTCACTTAATTTAAACACCCACAGGAGCTTTTCGGGGTTGTTAGTGTGACTGTGGCGAGCAGACAGATCAGACGGCTACTGAGACTAAAATCCGAAAAGCCACCACTAAGCATGTCACATAAAAAAATATCATCTGGAGCGCTGAAGTATTATCTCTGCATTCCGCTGAGAGGGACGGAGAGCTGGCAGCTATCCACGGAGTGATATATTATCGTGGGAGAACACATGAGGACGAGTTTGACCAATAAAAACACTTCCACCGGAATGAGAAAGGTTAAAAACCTAAGAGCTGAACTGATAAGAGCCAAGGAGACACGAAGGAAGGAAGCAACGGGAGGGAAAAAAAAGAAGCGAGCAGCGCGGTGGCTCTTGCCTGCTCTGTAGCTTTGATCGTTGCCCATCGTTTTGTGGGTTTCCACCAGGGATACAAATTTATTGGGTCCATTATAGGTTTATGGGACACATGTAAATCAAACGGCAGCCTTGACTCACCCTTTGTTCTTTTCGTTTTATCATCGTGCAGAGCAAGAGCGAAGCAATCAATTGTCATTCTGAAGTTGATAATAAAAGGAAAGTAGCAGTGACCCAGAGAATTTCCACAGTTTCTTCATGTGGTCCAACCCAAACACTGGGTTAGGGTTTGACTGTAAGGGTACAGTTGGTCATAAG
This sequence comes from Paraplagusia blochii, assembly GCA_016785265.1. Classification (NCBI taxonomy): domain Eukaryota; kingdom Metazoa; phylum Chordata; class Actinopteri; order Pleuronectiformes; family Cynoglossidae; genus Paraplagusia; species Paraplagusia blochii. Next base: position 5,918 of record JAFBJS010029461.1, read on the forward strand.
ATTGGACAGGGGGGGCTGGGTTAGAAGCAGAGCGATAGAGCTATCATGTAAATTAAGATACTGGCTAAAACACCATCCATCTTCAGCTGCTTATCTGTTTCTGGGTCGTGGTGGCAGCCTTTACAACCACCACCCAAATCCCACTGCACCTTTCCAGCCCTTCAAGAATTTTTCTGCAGTCGGACAATCCATCAGAAACATTAGATGAATATTTATTGTATTGCCTATAACAAAATAATATACTGTTTTGTTATTGGCAATAAAATAAGCAAAAAACACACATACAAAACCCTACACTAACAAAGGATTAGATCTTGCTCAGGAGGTGAATTCTCAGGCTGGATTACAGGCTGAATAGGCCAAATTGAGCTCCCGGGTGCCTCAGGTTTGAATCCACCAGCTGCCAGGTTTCCACTCAGGTGCTCTGAGCATAGCACCGTTCCGACCCAGATTACTTCTTGTGGGCTCACCACCCACAGAAAGGCTCAAAATATGGTGCAATGTGATTTGCGGCAGCTGCCCCTGCGACCCATCAATGGTCAAGAAGAAGATGAATGACATTACCTGTCCATCCCTGGTTTAACCCATCATCTAAGTTTTGTTGCTGTGGCTCATATGCAGTTTAATTTTCCCCATGGTAATTTTCTTGAAGCTAATTATCAGTTTTTACTCTATGCAAATAATGTTTTGATTATAAATATGAAGTATGCACCAGAATCACAATTTGAAGGGGTGTTAATTTGTTTTTGTTTTTTTCCCCATTACTTTCCACTGACATGTCTGCTTATGCAATCTATGCATGTCAATATTTGTATGATATTGCTCCTAATTAAATGTTGTTTGAATATAGCTTAATAAGTATTAGTTATATATAGCTTTTTGGTATAGTATGTCCTAACCCATAGCTTTGGACATCTAACTTTTTAGGTCAATGTTTGAACAACCCTGAATCAGACTCCGAAGAGTCTGTGTCCAGTTCATTTTACTTCAAATTCAATCCAGTTAAATTTTCGAGGATATAACTCCAAAGGTTTTATGTTAGGATGTGATTTTCTTCTTCAGTAGACCTCAGACAGATAGATAACAGGATTTCAGAGTCATCGGGTTGAATCAACTGATAAAACAGCCAGAAAGTAAAAAAAAACATGCTGTTAAAGGACTGAAAGTTTGCAATTTCAGCCAAAAGTCCAAATGTCTCTTTGCATTGTCTTGCTTTTTTTTTTTTTTGGATGCAGCCACCCGTAAACCAACAACTCGGCAAACGTTACAATAAATTAGTCTGAAGTCATTAATTAAGCTAAAGAACAGATTATTGCAAATTACCCCTTTTTCTAGAACAGTGAATGCACCACTGCTCTGGATCAGTTTAATAGTTTGTATCGCAGCCTCAATTCAGGAAAAAATGTGAATAAACAACATGAACAACTTCAACTAAATAATAAAAAAATAGTAATTAAATGGTTTCTATGAGATTATCTGTAGATCTGTAGCTATTTCTTTGTAATTGCAGCGATGTAATAGACCTGTTCTTGTCCAGGATATTGTCCTTTCTTCTAAGCTGAGCTACAGGGATTAAGATAAAGACTAACAGAGGATATAGACATGGAGACAGTTAATGATCACGTAGCATTGACCTGAACTCTGCGAAACAGGAAGTCACGTTGTCTCCTGTTTGTCAAAGAGTACATGTACATTACAGCCATTGATGCTAACGTTGACATAGCGACGGGTGGGTACGCTCTGAAATGGACTGTGATGTGATCATCTTATCCAGTGCAAACTGAGGCCTGACTACACTGTATGTGTGTGTGTATGTGTGTGTGTGTGTGTGTGTGTGTGTGTGTGTGTGCATGTGTGTGTATGTGTCACTGCTGCAGGACTACAAAGCAATTTCCCAGCGTGCAGATCTGTGCACAGAATCAATAAATCACAATCCTGATTACTCTGCAGGGGGAAATAGAGTTTGTATTGTTTCTCCAAGACAAATGTAGGCTTCGGGGCAAGATAGATCTTTTTTTTTTTCTTTTTTCTCTTGGCCAGAGAACGACAACCCTCACTCTGACACACACAGACACACACAAACATGCTTCCCCTTTGACTCAGTCCACTGCTCTGTTAAACTGAAACCGTCCACCACCCTCCACCTCCATCTCTACCTCCACTTCTTCCACTTTTCTCTTTGACTGCACTCCAAAAATCAGCCATCCCTGTTCACCTCCCACTCTCTTTCTACGCCGGAACGCTCCATTTCATCCGAGGTGGCCATTTCAATAACTCCTCTTTGACTGAATCAATTGGAAGTTGAAGACCAATCCCGGAACTTCTGCACAGCTCACTTTCTCTTTATTTCTGGGTCTGCTCTTTCGCAGAACAACACTGTATCAGCCCTGACACAGTCCTTGCTTGAGATGATTGTCTATTTTTTTTTCCAACAAAATGTTTTATCACTGCTGTTATGTCATGTTATCAATTTGCAAGAAAAAATAAAAAAAAAACATAGAATTTATTTTATAGCTGTAGTTTAACTGTGAATGCCTGTTTCACAATGAGCCAAGGCCAAATGTTTTTTGTTTTTTTTTTACCGTACCCTCTACAATCCATCCATTCATCCATTTTCACGCACTTTTCCATTGCTGGGTTGCATGGACAACAGTCTCCGCAACTGCCACCTAAATCACATTGCACCTTACTGTACCTTCCTGCTGCAGGTGTTGAGCCCACTGGAAGTCAAGTGCCCTAACTGGGATTCGATATTGCCTGGGAGGTGGGTTCTGGGGTTTCACACCAGGGCCAAAGTGAAGGCCTATCCTTTCCCTAAATACTCACAACAGGCTTTTGTAAGGTTAGTTTGGACGAATCAAACCTAATTTTTGCTACTTCTTTCATATCTTACATACACAATTACTTTCTTAATTGAAAAAAAAAAAATCTCTATTTTTTCCCTAGAATCCCATTGCCCTGGTCCTGACTAAGGACTTTGCTTGATGTTTTGGCCCAACTCCCCTAGTGCCCTACTGTCTGTGATCTGGACCCAGGACTTAACATTCATTATGCTTCGGTATTACAAACAAATAAAAGCTGAAGTGGACAAACCACATGAACCCATGTTTTGCTTTGGCTTAGAGGCAATGTGTCATTGGTGGAACTCCAGGGTTAACCTCCTGGGAGAGATTGAATCCCATATAACGAGGTCAATTCCTTCCAGTGGATGCACCACCTGTAGGAAGATTCATGATTCATGGCTAGTACGTTGCATTGCAATTTGGTTGGTGGTCTTGAAGATTGTTGCCCCTGCACCCAGTAAAGCACGGGTGTCCAAACTGTTCCACAAAGGGCCGGTGTGGCTGCTGGTTTTTGTTCCAACCAACCAAGAGCCCATAGCTTAACCAATCAGGTGTCTGATGACTGTGATCAGTTGATTAAACCTGTCAACTCAGGTGTGCTTCTGCTTGGTTGGAACAAAAACCTGCAGCCACACCTGCCCTTTATGGAACAGTTTGGACATGTCTGCAGTAAAGGATCAGCAGAAGATGGATGAATGGATATTGTGTTTAATACATATAACAAACTTTATTCACAATACGTAACACTGCAGCCTTGAAAACTGCACGTTTGAATATATCTTTAGAATCAGTTCAACAAACTCAAGCGATTAGTTCCACTTGGTGCACATCTCCATTAAACCCGTTATCGTGAATGCGGAGAGATCTTTTGCGATGCCAATAGTCCACTCTTATCTTCTCTTTCCTCTTAATGGGATGGTAATTTTAGAAACTCTTTTAGAAAGGAAATAAAGTTTAAAATGACTATAAATGGGTAAAATCTCACTGCACACGTCGAAAAAAAAAAAAAAAAAAATGGACAAGGAATGTTAAGATAGATGCTTTAGATCAGGGTCGCCAACCTTTTTGAGACCGAGAGCTACTTCAAGGGCACTGAGTAATGAAAGGGCTACCACTTTGATCACACAATTCTGAAAGAAGAATGTTGCACAGTTCATCTTTAATTTATATTAATGACGTTCTACGTGAAGACACTGATTGTTTATGATTAATAATTTAGCAATAAAGATTCAGAATGATTCAACAAGGTAGGAAACACATAAACTTCAACATGCAATATTTATTTTACCTTTCCAATTGTTTCATTTTCAAATGATGATTTCCACAACATTTTGCAGGAAACCACGTCCAATTTTTCAAGACGCTATCAGTTTTTATCAAATCATGACCCCTGAACCATGTTTGTACGAATGATCAATTATGTAAGATTTAAAAAAAAAAAAAAAAACTCATTTTAGAATAAATCTTGTCACATTTTACTAATCACTACATTTGGAGCAATTAAAATAAATCATCATGTCTGTTAAAAGAAACACATCTGTAACAGTTTTTCTAAAACTTGCGTTTCTTTTCTGTCCGTAGTGCGCTGCCGGGTGGGTAGTTAGCATGGTAACTTTTGTGATAAGTGCTGAAGTGTCTCTCCACGTTGTGCCGTTTTGCCGTCGCCACAGTCACAGCAAATGAGACATGCAGAGTTTTCTTTCACATTAGTGATAAAGAATTCTTCCTCCCATTCACTCTAAAAATAAAAGGTTTTCTTCCTTTTTTTCGCCATGTTTATGTGGGTAAAAATCGCTTTCGTCTCTATCTTCGGAATGCTCAAGACCAAGGCTAAGTTTGTCATGCGCACTAGATTGATCTCTACCCCATTCTACGTCAGAGTTCTCATATTAGCAAACTCTCCTACATGATTTTTATGTTTTTTTAAGGTTTTTATATATATTTTTTTATACTTTTTGTTTTTAATTTACATCACTGTAAATGCAATTAAAAAGAATAGCAGCACAATTTAATTAAATTTTAGACAGCGATAGTTCGTGATTAGGTCGATTTTTAGAACTGGCTTGCGGGCAACTGACATGGTCACTGCAGGCGACGCGGCGCCTGCGGGCACCGGGTTGGCGACCCCTGCTTTAGATGTTTCAAAGCAGTCAGAAAGAAACAGATTGACATCAATGATGTCAACACAAAAAACGGCAACTATTGGATGTTGTAGTCATCATTAATGTTTATCCCTCAGATGCATCATTTTGAGGAAGAAGTGAAGGTTTTGATTTTTTTTTTTTTTCTTTACATCAGGTTGTGTCTTCAGGGATAATATTACATAGAAAACACCTGCATTGAACTTACAATGGCTTACATAACTCAACAGCCATCGGAGACTAAATTAAAATTTGGAACGCCTTAATTTTGCTCCACTGTGATCCCGACCCATGAGTGCGGCAAACCAAACAGTCACTGATTATAGGAAAACACACCCGAGTAAAGTCATGAAGGACAAGAGCCAAAGACTCTGATTAAAATACACTTCTCTATGATTGATTTATACAGAGATATGTAACAGACATTACTCATCAAGAAAGAACCATTGCAAAAGTAATGTCATGCACAGATCATAAATTGTAAAGATCCAAAAATTTATCACGCAGTGTTTTCTTTCTTGTGGAGTAATCTGAATTGGCTGCCACGATTTAGAATTTAGGTTTAACCAAGTCTGAGAACAGGGAGGAAGGACAGGGGATCTGGGGACAGAAAGTGGAATAGATTTCGATCAGTCTGCACAGAAGATTTAGCCTCTTACAGGTTTTGGAAAGAAAGGTTTTTCGACAAGGCTGTTATCAATTTCTGTTTTTAAACACTTAGGAGTCATCTATGTGTTTTCTTGATTTGTTGGTAGAAAATGACACAAGGATTTAGTTGGAATCAAACATGGGACAAAATCCATTGATACCTATTTATAGACAATCAATGGATATTATAGATTCGTCAACATAACATAGTGGCACTTGTTGACATCCCCTAAGAAGAGTTTACACTTCATTATTATTTTTGCTTAAAATATTATTAAACAACAACTAAATCATGTCCTGTTCTACACTAAAGGACAACATGAAATGTGATCTTTATCCTTTTAACACACATCACTCACACATCACTTTAGTGAAAGCTTTCTTTGAACCTGAACCCACAAAGTCAGGCCTCCACCTTGACTTTCTGAGCGTACATGTATTCACAGGCCTGACGTCCCTTATTTATGTCTCCTGGTCACATATTTTCCTCTAATCAGTTGACAGACAGGTGAAGATAAAGGGAGAGGGAGGGAAATAAAGATGACAAACATCAAGTCTTTTTCCTCCAGCGACCAACTTCCTGATCCTGTCACTCATTCAGGTTGTAAAGTGGCTGAACAAAGACTCAACAGGAGACTTCAGGTCAACTATGACTTCGTGCAGGTAGGAACATGAAGTGGAACACACTTCCACTGATTTACTTCAGTCAGACACAGTAACATGTGAATAAGCTTTTGTGACTGGAATTTAGAATTCTTCCACTGCAGTTCTATTAACAAAAACACCATAATCTTCCAACTGATGACTGTTACATTTCTAAGCTTTTGTTTCAATTTTTAACGTTTTATTTTTGAAACATTTTTGTCTAACCAACACAATCTCAGGTTACTTTCTGCTGCTTTGTGCTGACTCTGGTTATTTGAAATATAGAATTTTTAATCATTTTCTGCAGATTTTATTAAACATATAATTACATTTCTTGTGCACTCTGTTGTCCTTCTTTATGATAATGTCTGCTTCTAGAATATACAGGTAGTATATATATATATATATTTTCCATTTAACTTCATCCTCTCATCCATTACTAAGTCTCATGGTCAATTGCCACCAGAGTTACCCAGCTCCATCTTGTATACCTTCATGTGGGAGGTGACTAGAAGTCATGTGGGTCTGGATGGTGCCAAGATAGGAATCATTTAGATCAGTGCTTCCCAATCTTTTTCGGTTACCCCCCCGACCCCCCCCAGCAAAAATAAAACAATTCGCGCCCCTCCACCCCACCACCCATTCTCCGCCGCAACTATAAATAACAACATTTGTCTATAAAGTAGTTATAGCTACACCTCTGCATAACATCGTGTCCTTGTTAACATAAAAAAAAAAAAAATAAATATAGTTCAACTTACAAGGATGTGCAATTACACTTTATTGCCACCAGAGTTACCCAGCTCCATCTTGTATACCTTCATGTGGGAGGTGACTAGAAGTCATGTGGGTCTGGATGGTGCCAAGATAGGAATCATTTAGATCAGTGCTTCCCAATCTTTTTCGGTTACCCCCCCCCCCCCCCCCCCCAAAAACAAAAATAAAACAATTCGCGCCCCTCCACCCCACCACCCATTCTCCGCCGCAACTATAAATAACAACATTTGTCTATAAAGTAGTTATAGCTACACCTCTGCATAACATCGTGTCCTTGTTAACATAAAAAAAAAAAAAATAGATATAGTTCAACTTACAAGGATGTGCAATTACACTTTATTGTAGTACGGCAGAAAAAAAAGCACGTTCCCCAGGGTCACATACGCCCCCCTCAGCATCGCACCGCGCCCCATCAATGGGGCCCGCCCAGCACTTTGAAAACCCCTTACTTAGAGGAAACCTGGCACTTGGTGGATTAAAACCTGAAACCTTGAGGGCCCAAGTCTGCTTCCTTAACCACTATGCCACCACTGCGGCCCCTTATTTAATTATTTTTTAAAGTGTGGAGGCTTGTGGTTCCTCTGGGTACCAAACTAGGACTTTCCTTTTTCTGATATTTAAATGTTTGTCATCAAGGTTCTAAAATATTATAGATGCAAATTGTTTGAAATAGAATAGAATAAATAGAATAGCATTTATGCATCTAGCAACCAGCCATGTGCTTCCTCTTGGAATCAAACTCAGGACATCTTGATTTTGAGGCAGACCTGATAACCACCACATTATAGAATAACCAAGTATTTTCATTTTTAATTATGGTAGTTGAGTTTGAGTTTGGGTTTGCTGGGGAGTAGAGTATTTAAGGCAGTCTATTAAAACAGAATCATCATAATCATGTTTATCGTCATCAGAGTCGTCGCCACGTTCCATAAGGTCCACTCAGGTTTTTCTCTTTGCATAGGGATTGTTAAAGTATATGAAGCTTCAGAGTCTCATAAGAAAACCTGACCTCATCTCAATGCTGCCTGTCTGTGTGTGGGCACATTTTTGTGTGCGTGTGTGTGTGTGTGTGTGTGTGTGTGTTCAGCAGTAGGACAGATGGAAAGTAGCTTCAGCCTGATCTGTAAATCAGGGCGTCTGCTGATCTTAGTCAAACAGCTGTTTGGATTCTGTGCTCAATGGTTTTCAAAAATCTGCAGCAGTTAATAAACTGCAGCAGTGAAGCCTGTTCACTAATGGGTGAAGGTGAAAAATAAAATGATCTAGTTTTCATATTTTTTACACCGGCAGTTATGAATCTATTTCGACTCCATCATGTACAGGCAGACGAATCTTAAATTATTAAAAAAAATGCCACAGTCAAAATGTTCCATTTTCTACCATATCATGGAATGTCATTAATTTGTTATAAAGTAAATAGTTAAATATGAATTAAATTTAAATTGTCTATATAAATTGATGCAATTAGTTTAGTGAGAAATACGTTAAAAACAATACACAAAACAGTTACTATATCTTTATATATATACTGTACATATGAGCAAGAAACACTATATACTCTATATAATGTTAACTCATAAATTGCAACCATTTTTTTGTTTTTACTTTCCTTTGTTTCCTTTTTTCCACAATATGCATTGCCTGTACAAGTGTCAACAATGAAGAGGGAAAGCAGTGTCTGATGTCATCTCAATGTCCACCATGTGTTCTTATAAAGAGTCTTTATACTGTGGTCAGATGACCTCAGTCAGAGAGGCTTCACTGAACACAGGGCAGTGAATAGGTGTGGTGTGTGACAAGGTCACTAATGCAAACATCTAATGGAAAGCACTGGATATATTAATATTCATTCATCTTCATCCGCTTATGGACCAACAGGTCTCAGGAGCAGCAGTCTCTACGACTTCACGCTGCACCATACTGTGAGCCTGACCTTAAGGAAAAACTACAAGAAAAAAAAAATTGCAGCAGGGAAGAAAAGAAAAAGGTAGAAACCCTTGGAAAAAACTCAGGTGAACCACTACCTGGATGGACAGATGTGCAGTAGATGTTATCCAAAACATGGAATACACAAATGCACACAAAATCTGATAATAAAGAGTTCAGATACATAAAGTAGTATTTGAACTATTTATGTATCTACCTGTTGATCAGTCGGTCAGTCTGTCAGTCGGTCAGTCTGTCTAGTTATCTAAAGAGTAGGTTTGTGTATATTTATGTAGTAAGGGATTCTTTAAAGTACTATACGTACACACACACACTCATATCTTGATTCACAGGCTACAAATGATTCAGGACGATTCATGAAAAAAAATATTAAATGATCAATCCAGTTTGATCCGATTCGGTTCAGTTCGATCCAAACCGATTAATTTGCACCCCCCTAATATATATATATATATATATATGTATATTAGGGGTGTGACGATTCACTCACATAACGATCCGATTCATATCTCGATTGACAGGCAACGATCCGATTCAGGAACGATTAATAAAAATCGATCCAGTTCGATCCGATTCAGTTCAGTTTGATCCAAACCGATTAATTTATATATATATATATATGTATATATTGTGGAGTCTCAGCCAGCATCATACACCCCCGAACAGGTGAGAGTTTATTTTGCAGGCTCAGCACACACAGAGAGAAACAAAACCAGCACTCAGAAGGCCCCGCCCCTTAGGCTGTATCATCCAAGGGATGTGTGTGTATATATACATATATGTATATATATGCAAATTAATATATATATATGTATGTTTATATATATATACTGTATATATATATTAGGGGTGTGCAAATTTGTTGGTATATAAATACAGTATATATATCCATATATATGTATAGAGAGAGGGAGAGAGAGAGAGAGATTTCCTTTGCACCAGACTTCTTTTGTTAACAGTCCTTATTATAACTTAAAGTTATTTATGTCTCCATGTTTCCATCTTTTCTTTTCATGTGTCCATGTTTCTTCCCTCTCTCCAGCTGTGCTCCATATTCTCTGGATCTCGTTCTACATTTTGAAATAGAGCTATCACCGTAATGCAGGAGACACTGCAATAAAACAAAAGAAGAAGAAGGAGAAAATGTGAGACCCTTTAAATCCTTATCCGTCTGCTTTCCTTCTGTGTGCTGGAGTTACACTCGTGTTGTTGGTTTCTGATGAGCCAGCCTATCAGACATATTTCCTCATAATTACTCTGTGCTTTCAAAAAGAAAATCCATACGTCCATACCAGTGTGTGCATATGCAGTAAGTGCACATCCAGCACAAGTGCTGCCATTTGAAAGGCACCGGCTCGCTGCTCGCAAATCCAATAAGGTTTGTAGAGCCTCGACTGTGTTTCTAGGCCTGTGTTTTCACAGAGCTGTTAACAGCGGTTATAGCTGCTGCAGAGAAGCTCGATTAAAGAGTTCAACTCTGAAACATGACACCGCGTTAGTGGGGGAAACGAGCACTGGGGGAATTACCTGCAGGTTTAAAACACGCTGCAGTCTCTTCAAAATAACCATTAAAGGAATAAAGCATTTATAATTCATATATAAATATACAGTCAGAGGTAAAGAGTGAAGCAGGAGCTGAGTCAACACTCATACACAGAAGAAACAGCTCAAAAAGAAGCCACAGGCAAGGAAGGAAATCACAAGTATTTATCATATTTGCAATTAAGGTATTTGGTTTCCAGCCTGTGTTGAGTTTAAGGGTTCTCCGCCTAATGGGAACTGTTTTTATCCTTTAATTAAAAAAAAAAAAAAAAATTCTTAAGCATATGACTTTTTTAATTATGTGATTCATGTAAACTGTATCCAAAAAACTGGGTCTCAAATCACAGGTGGGCCACAAGATTTATTTTGGGGGGTCTTCTCATTGAATGTGTCATTTAAGTTTCTCGCTCATTTCTACTGATTCAGTTACTGATTTAGTGTGTTTAAAACTTGAGTAATACTTATTGGGGTGCCAGTGGTGGCCTAGAGGTTAAGGTAGCGGACTTGAGTCCTGAAGGCTTCAGGTTCGAGTCCACCAGCTGCCATGTTGTAACTGAGGTGCTCTGATCATAGCAACGTCCAGACCTACATACTTTCCGCAGTATGGAGCAGTGTGATTTGGGTGGCAGCCATGGAGTCTGCTGCACCTCCGACACGGTAATAGATACACAGATGAAGATAAATCAAAGAATTATACTCATTGTTCATATATCCTCATTATTGTTTAATAATAATGGTCAATGATGTAGGAAAATATATGTTATTCAAGAAGACAAGTTGATTTTTAAGGGGAAACAGTGACTTGTAGAGGTTTTTATTGACGTTGTAATGTCAAAAAAAAAAAAACAATGAATGAAGTAATTTTCTTTTTGCATTATCAGATGGAAAAGGTGGGTGAAAAGTAAAAATACATTGTCAAATAAAACATACTTAAATTTAGCAGAAAAAGCAGTAAAAACAGTCACTGTTCTGGAAAAACAGTGTACTTATACTACATTCACTTTTATTCAGCCACTTTTTCAGTCTTGTATATGTAAACATATATATGTAAATATACATATATGTATTTATGATGTTGTCTTATAGTTTGTAGTCACCTTGTAATGATTCTTTAGCTTCAAGCAATTCCATGCACCGTCACTCTTACAAATTTAATGTCTGCATAGGTTTAAATTCAGTACTGGCAGGTGATGATAGAAGAATGACAAAAATAATGGTTAAACTTTGACAGATGAAATGGAAAGATTTCCAACAGCACCACATCTGAATGACTTTGTGCCACAACTTTGAAGACTTTTTTTTTGAAGTTTTGAATAAATCCCTGCAGCAGAAACTTGAAACAATAGGGATGATTAATTAAATGTTATAGGGAGAGAAGGAGAATTTCACCACCTCATGGTGAGCTGGAGCCCAGCCACACGGTGTGGAGATGAAAAGTCCTGCTGCTTAAACCCTTCATCTGAAGAGCCAGCAGCACCCGCTGTGGCCATGAGCTGGTCTTTTTTTCTCTTATTTTTTGGGGGGGTTTGAACTATAATAAGACACATCGGTAAAATAAGGGTTTTATTTTGGGAGGGAAATAGAGTATTTGTTTTATTTGTCTGAAAAAATATTTTCCATTCTGTATCATAAAGTGCAGCCAGATGAGGATATTTAAATCGATTGGGAAATAGAAAAAGAAAAACTATTTTTCAAACCAAAAAACTAGTCTTACTAACCTTTTTAACGATGCATATATTAGCTTGGTACATTTTAGGTTTTACTTAGTTCTGGGAGCTTGTTTATTTATTTTGCTTCTTTTTTTATGGAATTGATTGATCATTTTTTGACACGATAATGACATTAAAACCCTTTTTTAATATATTTTTTTCGTTGTTGTTGTCAAACTTTTGAATGACCTTAAGGAACCCTACTTTGTCCACGTTTACTATTTACTAAAACACATGGGCCGTTAACAACCTGATTGGATGTCAAGATAAGTAAAAATATAAATATATATTTCTCTAATTCAGTGTTTTATCATCACATGTATGTACCAGAGGGGAATGAGACAATCGATTATCTTTAGCCCAAATATGTATGTATGTATATATATATATATATATATATATATATATATATATATTTTATAACAACAAAGTAAACAACAGAAACAAACCTAATGTATTATCCCCTGTTGTTTTATGCAATATAATGCAATATAAATAAATAAATAAATAAATTTGCTAAATAATGACTTTTATTGAATTTATTTTTATTAAACATTTTCAGATCATTAAGTGATTGTGTATTTTGTCAGCCTATATACACATCACTATTTGATTTCTGCAAGACATTCTGAAATATTTTAGGTCAATCTTTCTGTACTCAAAGCTCTGTGACAGGCTCTTTCTTATAGCTAGATCTGAAGGAAGGTGTGGAAAGGAAAGTGTCTGAAGTCCAGCAGCCATATCCTATCTTCTCAGAAGAATGTTCTCTTTGTCAAAAAATACTAAAAAACACAGCATCGGTCTGATGATTCTCGGAGTAACTGTACATGAACAACAAGAACAACAATGTCACGCCTGCGAGTGAGTGAAGACCTCTGTGCCACGAAGCTGTTGTGTCCAACACTCCACATTCTATGGTAACCATGTTCGAGTCAAAAAAAAAAAGAACCAGATGTGAATGTGAACAACGAGATGGATTGTACTCTGCGGCCAAATTCCTCAACGAGAAATAACCTGCTCTCACTTTATGAGTTTTGGTTTTAGAGCCCTAAAGACAGAGCTGTCAGTAAATCACCCAGACAAAGCTGAGTACACCATCGATCTGCAAACTAAATGATGCTCTCTTACACGCTTTTTCCAACCGTGCCTCTCAGCGTCAGAGAGAAAATGATGGGCCTCAGAAAACAGGAGAGAATAAAACTGTCAGGGATCCACTTTACTTGGAAAACTAATCTGACGCAATTTTTTTTTTCTGCAGGAGCTAGAACATGAGGACTGTACCTGGCCGTGGGTGTTCAACAAAGTCACCAAAATATAATTATACCCTTAAATTACTGAAGAAGAAGAAGTGAAATAAGTGTTTGAAGGTAGGTTGCATACTTCAACAGGAAGCAGAAAACAGACGAAAAAAAAAGTTGGATTAGAACATGCACCAAGATCAACACTTCACTAAAATTCAATACAGCATAAGTGGCCAAACCCATGTAACAAGCCACTTACATTTTCAAAATAAAATTCAGCAAAACTAAAAAAAAATGTGTGTGTGTATATATATATATATATATATATAACACAATCCAGACTAAGGTTTAACGTAAGGTGGATCTTCCGTGTTAGGCCAGAATTCAGACAATACTATTGGCACGACAGAACAAATGGTTGTCAATGGCTTTTAAAGTTCCTCTTTGCCATTCTTGGATTTAACCAAGCCTCTATGATATATATAATATTTTTTAACAAGACTGTTTTATCTCCAACTTAAAACAGCAGTGACCTTCGGAATAACCTCAACGTAGCGGATGTCAAAGCAAACCAGAGGATAAGGCTGAGATTTACCGTGCTGAATCCTGGGAAGAGGCTGACCGCCGAGGCTGTCTCCAGAGGAAATGGGAGAAACTGCTTCATCCCCAGGGACGTCTGGACACTGGGCAGCGTGGGTCTCACCAGGGGTGGCACTAGACCATTCTGACATGTGTTACCTGCATGATGGTGGAGATAGAAGAGAGAGAGGGAGAAAGGAAAATTTATGAGGTGAAAACAGCATCAAGATGGAACCTTTGGATGCTGTGATTAAGCTACCAAATGACTTGCTAGCATTTAAGTATTTTTATGGTCCAAAAGCAGGCAGATGAGTCGGACAGCTGGATGGAAAGGAAAGCAAACTCATTTTCATTGTCATCCACACCACTTCCCACAATGAAACATGCATTTAAATTATTTTTACAGCTGAACAACACTTTTTCACAATAAAAAAAAAAAAACTGATAAAATATTTTTGATGTTCATGTTGATTGTATTTTATATTAAAGACTCATCAGCCCTCAGTTCAAATTAAAGAATACCGATGAAAGTATTTTGTATAATTTTTTCATTTATGAGGTATGATCACCACAAGGTGACACTGGAAGAAACTACAGTTGTCATTTAGTTCAGAGGTCCCCATGGTGCCGGGTCTCAGAGAAATAGAGTTTCCTTTTGACCCCACCTGACTATTACTTACACTTGATCCATACCATAACAAAAGAACTTAACAACAGAATGGCTGGGATTCCATAAATCAACAATGCAACTATATTTAATACGAAAATATATTTTCACAGTGAAGACAACAACAATAAACTCAAAATGACACAGAGTCTTTGAGACAAGATTCAAACCTTGTATACCGGTCTGGCAGCAGATAAATAAAGGCTGTATGCACTTGACAAATCCTTGTTTTGCGCATGCACAGATAATTGGGGTAGGAAGATTTTATAGTTAGGACAATCTTTCACAACACCAAAAATTGTATTTTTTAAGCGTTATTTATCCGCCATAACTTAATGACCGTCCCTGATTTTTTTTTTTTTTTTTTTACCTGGTTATATCTATTCATTTTGTCACAGGGAACGATCAAATCATTGAAATGTCCTGATCGAACTTAAGCATTAGGCAGATTACCTATAACCTATTAAAATTGGCAACTTTAAAGTATTTATTACAAACTTCCCCTCTATATTTTATGCACTAGTTTGTCATAATGCTACGTAAAGCACAGTCAACTGTAAAAGACTACAGGGAAAATTACTCTGTATCAGTAACATTTAGTAAAACCATGGAGACAGCCATGTTGATGGACTGTTGTCATCAATTGACTACTGGATTAGTCTACAACGACCACATGTGAATAAAGAATGGGAAGGGTATTTTTTGACAATCTTTGTGCCATATGTTTTACATGAAGTCTGTTGTTTTTAGTGAACTTAATATCCTGTAGTTAAAGCAAAATTAAAAATATTAGGGTTCACCATAGAGGCTACCCTGCATAAACATGGGCATAGTCACACAGAACATAAAATGAACTCTTATTTCCAACGTGTTATTCACATTTAATTAGAGATTTTTTTTTTTTTTTTCTGACCAACTGAGACTATATTATTTTTCATGTTATAATAAAATGCTCTTATTTAAAAAACTATATATACTTAAAATATATATACTTAAAATATACTTGTCTTTGTAACCACTATTACCTTTTTTTTTTTCCC